>PVJO010010584.1:0-63501 GCA_004026905.1 Hystrix cristata
TTTCTTCTATTGCAATACTTCCTGAATAAAATCTGTGATTACTGCTGTACTACTGTCTACAACTGGGTTTCTTTGCACCTTCTGTTTTAGTTACTTTTCTCTTGTTGTTGGGACAGAATACCCGACACCCAAAGTTAGGAGAGGAAAGGTTTATTAGCTCACAGTCTGCAGAGGTTTCAGTCTATAGTTCGCTGGGTCCGAGGCAGGGCGGCATGGCAGAAGCAGGGCGGGCCCGGCAGGGCAGACCAGACCGGCAGCCGACCCGCAGCAAAGTAAAGTGAGGAAATGCAAGGAATGTATGCAAATAAGCAATGCAAACAAGCAGCTACTTAGCTTCTTCCTGTATCTTTTATCTAGGCTACCTGCCCCCAGGGCGGCCCGCACTCCCACCCCCAATCTCAGTCTCACATCCTTGATCCCAGCAGAACAATGCCAAACCGATCAGTGGATCAATTTAGTAACCGCACACTCTAGATCCAGCTATCTCTTACCACGTGAGGCTTTGGGGGGACATCTAGACACAAACCATAACATCTCCCTACAAAAGTATTAGCCTATAGAGGAGAAGAGAGGACTCATCCTTTACTGAGCATACACTGTTACCTATAGGCTAATAATTTACCTTCAAAATCTTAAATTCTAAAACTCTTCTATCTTTGATTTCAGGTACTTATCGTCTCAATTCCACCAAATCTTTACACTGATGGAACCAGTTCTTCACACTCATTTTCAACTCCTGAAATATGTAAGGGTAAGAACAGTAGGAACACGTCGTAGAGGCAGCGAATCGGCCATACTCATTTTTTATCTGTACAAGAGTTTATAGTACAAACATTTTACACTCATTTCCTCAAGATTAGACTTCAAATTCTATAACTCCATATTTTAATGTACTTTAGTTCTTTCCTCCTCCCTCATTCTGTCTCTGTCTCCCCCACTCTCCATATATATATATACACACACACATACATGTCAAGTATTGCTATTTTAAGCTAAAAAAAAAATGAATAAAATTAGCATTGCTATAATACGGCCTGTCGAATCAAAGCATTCTCTCCACCTTTGAAAACCTTTAATGAAAGAGATTGTAACCTTTTGTGAGGTTCTGTTTAATTATGGATGTAATAGCTCATGTTATTGGTTGTAAGTATTCTAGAACAGGGAGTTTTTCCTAGTGTGTAGTACATATGCCTCCAGGGGTTTAGCTGGAAATTTATATTAAATAACTGCGTTTGGTATTTCTCTTATTTTCAAACGGAACTCACATATGTTTGCATTCTGGTCTATGCATAGCACAGAGCTATGTCATCTGCTAGTGGCAGTGACCTTAGTTCTTCCTTTCCACTCTACAGTTAAAACAAACATTACAGGGTTGGGTATTTAGCTCAGTGGTTAGAGTGCTTGCCTAGCAAGCACAAGGCCCTGAGTTCAATCCCCAGCACCAAAAAACAAAAAAAACAAAAACAAAAAAAAAACTAAACTAAAAAAATGAACATTACTTTGTCTTTCGGAGCCACCAGTAGAGCACATCATTTTTCTAGATGGGCTGCTATGAAATGAAAGTTGTGCTTCAGTACAGTGAAAAGCATGAGGCTGTGGTATGAGAAAGATTCCTTTTGAGGCCTGGTCCTTCAACTTAATAGCTGGCTACTCAGGCTTCATGATACTTTGTTTTCTCAACTATACAATGGGGAAGAGAATATCTATTTCTTTAGGCTGTTACAGTATTGGATGAAATTAGCCTTGTGGATAGCTATCATTTTATATGACATGCATAGGAAGGATTTTTTAAACTGGCTGCTCTTATTCATATTATGTGGATCTTTCTTTAGTGAATAATTCTTATGAGATAGTTCAATGCAATATAATATTTTAAGCATTTGCTTTTATGGTGAAATTAGGATTCAGTTACATTATGGTGCCAGGACATAGTTTTATACAGTTTTCTATTACTACAGTAATATCCTATATTTAATGAAAATGAGGAGACAAATGGTAAGAGACAGTGAGCGATAAAGAGAAAGAGAATTGAAGATAAAGGGTAACTTTAACAGTGTATTTTATCTATGGAAAAACATATCTAAGAGGGTCTATATAAATAATGTTACTAAAAGCAAAAGAATGTAAGAATTTCTGTATGCTACCCAAAGACAAAGATCCTCTCATGCTAGTAAACAGAAGCAGAATGTAGAGTGGTTTGAGTAGTAAAAGTAGAACTTTTGGAAGCTTCAACAGCCAATGGAACCACTTCATGTTAAACAAGGTCTCTAAGTAGCAGCTGCGTATTGTGCACACACAGTTTGAAGACATGGCCCTTGGTGCACCCTGGCAACTAAATAGTCTGCATCTGGGTGTCCCCTTACCTTGACCCATACCAACTGTTAAAGCCTTTGTTCCCCTGCTTCTACTTATCTTGTGCTTTTCTAATATCTCTCTGCCTGTAAGGATTCTTCTTGCCTCCTGTCTCATTAATAAAACCTGTTGCCCCTCCTATCTGCTTTGTGTCACACTTACCCAGACACATAAGTATATTCCCTAAAGAAATTTCCTAGTTTTTAAAATCTAGTCAGAGTTTTGGCTTATTCGTGGAAAGGAATCTAAACTCTAATTTCCCAGTTATACTGGACATTCCTTTGCCATCGTCAAAGATCCATCTATTCTCTTAAATTTATTTTTGAAAGCATCAGCTATACTCCTAATCACCTGGTCTGGAAAAATGAAGTCTTGTCAACATTTCACTTTATTAAACAGTTCCCAAATCCTGCCTCGTTGATTTCTTTCTCACTCTTGTTGCCTTCTCTTTTCGGTCTTCTGCTAAAATTGCCCTTTCACCATCTCCACACTTAGACAAGTATTATTATTTCTTACCTCTCTTTTTTGATCTCTGCTTTAGACTCTTTCTTACTCATAGCTGCCAAACTTAACATATGTATTGAATTTACTCTCATTCTAAATGACTGTTACTAATCCCAAACCTGTGGAATTCATTTCCAATTCTCAAGCTCTACCCTGCGTGCTGTCTGCATCTCCATGTCCTAGTACTTCCATTCAATAAAGCTCTGCCTCCTTCTGTACAATTTTCTATTGCTTAGCAGTGTTTTCTTTTTGCATTCCTCTGCAAAAGAAATGCTCTTTTCCTTCTCATATCCTCCACTAAGGCTGCCAACCTGCCTGTCCTGTATGTTGCAACCCGAATGCCACAACAGCTGATTGGCTTTATTTCCCTAGCACTTTCTTAAAATTTATCTTAGAGAATTTATCATATTCTACCTTGCATCACAGTTTAATAGTCACCTGTGCTCTTTTTATCTCTTCTGCTAAATCATCAGCTCCTTAGGGATGAAGTTATCTTATTCATTTTTATAACAACTCTCACCTTTGTACTATTAGTCTTTGTTTTTATAACCAAAAAAAAAACAAAAACCCAAAACAGTGTGGGGGACCCTGGGCTTTTAGGAAGTAATTATTATGCGATAAATACTACAGTCTGTATTTTCAACATAATCACTCTGAGAATAAATTTATTATACTTTATACCAATGTGAACTTCGTTTCGGAGCAATGAAGTAACTAACGCAGAGTCACATACCCGGGTGGCAGAGCACCTATTCTGCCTGATTCCTAAATCCATCTTCTGTTCTCTAATCCATTCTGCCACTTTTAATGGCCCTTCCTAATTTTGCTGCAATGATAAAATTCTATGTCTGTGTTCTTTAGTTGATTCTGAGCTCCAGAAAAGAAGGCTGATCTATAGTGGGTGCCTAATACAAGCTTGCAAAATGGTATTTGACAATTAAGTGAAATACACTACACACTGCGAGTGGACACTATTTCATTTCAAGGATCTATTGAGTAGTTTTTGTTATGCTTTTTGTAACAGGTAATTACCAGGAACCGTCCAAAGATAAGCTGAGCCGGGGGTCTTGGCACATTCCTGTCAACCAAGCATTCTGGGAGGCTGACCAGGAGAATAAAAGTTCCAGCCTAAACCGAGCAATGTAGTTCAATCACCAGTATCATTAAACATACAATACATAAACACACATACTGAGGCACATTTAAACATTAGTTTCTTTGAGCTAACGGTGATTCATGAATCAGGTGACTGAAACTGATATCAAGCAAGGTTTCATGTTCAGTGGATACAGAGGCCAGGACTATGGCACCTATTTTGAAAAAAAAAAAAAGAAAAAGAAAAAATGAAAAAGAAAGATAGAAAGAGAGAACGAAAGAAAGAAAGAAAGAAAGAAAGAAAGAAAGAGAGAGAGAAAGAAAGAAAAATCTGTTATTGCATAATCAACCAACAAGGAAGTCAGGAGCTGAAAGAAGAGTTCTGTATTGGTAGGTAATCTAGAGGGACAGAATTTGTAGAACGCATACATCTACGTGTGTGGGTATGTGTATGTTATGTTACACATATATCATATATAAATATACATTTGTATTTATACAGTTATGCAGAGACATAGATCTTGTTCAACCCAAGAAACTGGAAGCCTCAGAACAGTGGGATGGAGGATGCAGCACCAGTCCAAGAAGGCCTGGGGGCTCCCCAGAGAGCTGCCCTAAGTCCCACTGAAAGGTTAAAGAAAATGGAGTGTGAGATCCACAGGCCACAAGCAGCTCAGGACACCTGAGCTCAAGCGGAATGGTGCTTGCACTACCTGGAGCCAATTTCTCTTCTCTTCCCCTTGACTGCACCTGGCCACACATCCATTGGGTGGGACCACCACAATCAGGGCGGAGGCACCTCTCCTCGATCTGCTGGCTCACATGCCAATCATCTGGTGAAACCTCACAGACACACCCAGAAGTGTGCAGACTAATCTAGGCACCATCATATGGACAATGCCATGACTAAAGTTTACAAACTCAAGTCTGCTTCCCCATGAGAAGGTGGTAGCAAAGGAATCTGTGGGGAGGGTGAGAGGAGAATGCTTGTTGATTGAACAGGAAGAAAGAGAAGTTTAGGGCTTTTGTATTCAGGTTTAAATTATCATCACACTGCTTTGGAGTTTTAAGGCACAAGCCCGGACTCTGGGGATCACAGCAGACAAGGCTTAGCCACTCATGTCAAAATGCCAGTCAAGGAGTTTTGAAGGGTAGGAAGGAAGCTTTAATTAGCATGGCTACACTGTGGAGAAGATGAAGAGTTTTGAGGTGTGTCTTCAAAGAGCTGACAGAAACCTTGGTGTTTTTAGAGAAGTGTAACAAAGGCAAGGCTTGGGAGTCTGCATGCTGACAGGGTAGATTCCTAATCATTCTGAAGTCTGGTTGATCTGTGTGGCAGTTCTGGTAGAGCTGTCATTGCTTGAGGGGACAATTTGGTTTCCATTGAGAGAAGACTACTACTGTTTAGTGGGAGGACTCAGTTCCCTTCAAGGGGTGATTGCTCCCACCTGGAGGGTGGCCTCCTCCTGGGGTGATCTCTGAGACTCTGCCTTTCCTGGAATCCAAGATGAATGCAGATTTAGAACAATGACTGGGTAATATCAGGTGTCAATTTAGGAAGGTCTGGAACTGAACATTGTAAAAGCTGGAAATTAGGTGTCCTTTCAAATCCTGAAAATTACCTTAGTTGATTTTATCTTGAGGTCTTCAGTCTTGAAGGGGAGTGAGACAGGCCCTGAAAATTTAGGGTGAATAAAACTTGTATTACACATATTCCTCACATGATTAAATTGCCCATGTGCAGAGCTGAGCAGAGATCTGACCCAAAGTTCTAGGTAAAAAAGGAGACAGATACAAAAATGAAGGCAAAGATGTTACATTTCATCCTGCTTTATTTCCCCTCTGGGCATTTACAGACCCACCTCTCCAACATGGTTGCATGTGACTCTTTCCAAGACACAGGCAGAGTTATCATGTTCCAGGGGAGTTGTCAGATTTTAAGCTTCATGTGTCACCGGGTCACCGACCAAACAAGATACTTGAGTCTACACATGTTCACTCTGGAAAAGCCAGACTTAAAACTTCCTTGAGTGATTGGGGGGTGCTTTCCTGAGAAACACTGCAGATACCTTGTTATTTCAGGTATTATATCAGGGTGTGTCCAAGCCTGGGCTGATTTTAAGAGTGTAGGTGGTTTGGAGCTTTGAGGACATAAAGGGGAATAAGGCACATACATTCTTTACTTGCACTTACCCAGTAACTTTTATAGAGTGAGTGCAAATTCAGTTTTATTCACTGGGCATCTCAATTAGCTATTTTAACAGAATGTGTGAAATCTTTGGTCTGGGAAAATAGTATGGCATTTACTATTTTTGTCTTGCATTCTTAGAGCCCAGGACTTCGCCCTATAAAGTGCTGTCCTTATACCAGTAGCATGGGCACCACCCAGATGCTTGTTAGAAGTGCAGAACCCTGACTTAGGACCTTGTTATGAATGTAGAATTTGGGGTCTGGTTCCTCTCAGACCTGCAGAATAAGAATCATCGTTTTGTAAGAATCTCGGGCAATTCTTATGTGCATTAAGGTTTATGAAGCACCATGTAAGATTGCAAGCTTCCTGAAGGTAAAAGCTGTACACACACAGAAAAAGTGCTGTAAACTTTGCTTTGCTTAGTAAATTCCTCTGGTGGAGTTGCACACTGGTGAGCCACTGCAGATGCAGCCAATCACCCCTTTCAATATAATCAGAAGGAACAGGCAGCATAGTCTACAATTACTGTCAAGAGACCTTATTGCTCTCAGTTTTCTTGCCCTTTCCCAGGCCATTCCATTAACTGAGCCCTGGGAAGCATTTCAATGACAAGTGCAGTAAATGGTTTGATTTCCCTTTCAGTTTATATTTGCAAGCTAAAAAGAAAGGAGGAGGGAAAAAGAAAGAACACTAAAAACAGCATAATGTAAATGAGGTTGCTTTAAACAGCAAGCAATCAGCATAGGTACACGCCTTTTGCTGTAGTCCCAAATGCAATCATTAGACAGCTTTCCCACTAGGGAAAGGGAAGACACTGAGTGCTATTGAACATTGCCAATTTTTATAGTGGATCAGCTTGAAAATATTTAGCACAGATGTTTCTGTAATTGTGACACACAGGGAAAATTCACATGTTCAATAGCCCTCTAACTCTCTCTTCCATCTGTGCAGTGTGATGGTCCACAGTTACTGCACAAAGCCATTATATGAAGCAGACAATAATGGGCTCTGGCTCAAGACCTCTAGGAAGGTTCTCTTGTACCATCTGTGCTCCTCTGTTTGCTTACAGGTATGTATATTTGTACTTATTTATGGTTGTCGCTATCACATACCTAAAAAAGTGCATGTGTTTCCTGCACTCTGGGGTCAGGAAAACTTTGCCCACAGTGAGGACCTGTAGATAATGGATGAAATAACAAATTGGCACACAGAAACTCTCCTTTCCTTTCCTTGGCTCCAGTCTCAATTCTAATCAAGGTCAGTAATGGCTGAAAGTTTTTTATGAGCTGCTGGTTGTTTGGTGTATGCAAAGTAAGCTAACTGATTCATCTGGGCTCCCAGTGAACAGTTGTCCAAGTCACAAACCATTGGCTTCACGGCTTTTATCTGCGCAAAGAGATCTCGTAGCAGACAGAGTGCTCTGTCGGGGTGTTCCAGCCCTGGTGTCCTGCCTCTTCTCTCAAAGACAGTATTCTCAATCCAGGTTCTGAGTCCGTGCCTCACTGTTAGCTTCTACTTGTGTCCCATACTCTCTGGACTGTAGTTTGCCCTGGATGTTTGCTCTGTCCTCTACTACTTAAATTATAAACTCTTTGAGGATAGAGGCTCTTTCTTCTTACCTCCTAACTCTTAGTCTCAATTTGTGACTCTCTGAAGACAGAATTGATATAAATATTGTCAAATATTGTCTACTTGCATAGAAATTCTTTTGAAATCATAGTTGAAATACACTCCAGAGGTCTGAAGATTGCACTATTCTCTCTTGCATTCTCTCCTACATTTTTCTCAAGCCTCCTGCCTCTAGTTCTGTTGACACTAAAATCCACATGTAAGATACTAAACTGTTTATCTAACTTTTGTCTCCCACAACACACTACAAGAACAACAGGTTTTTAAAACCACTCAGTCATTTTTAACATGACCTCAGAAACATTCTAATATAGTATTTTCAACTAGAGCTGTAAACATTTCATAGATTTTGCAAATAATTTGCAGGTTGAGTAAGCTATCCTGCCTAGATTACTCATAAATTGAGGTATGCCTCATTGTCATTACAGCCATTTTAGAAGAGCTACTAAGCCAAATTAGGGAACTAATTTATCTTTAAACAATGTTTACCAATTATAAAGCTTTAGAAATAGTATGCTTGAGTTCTAACCTAAAGGGATAGGAACCTTTCTAATTCTATATTCTCTATGTCTCAAAGACCATCCCATGCCATAGCCTGAAGTCATAGATAGACATTATAAGTTAGATGCATACATTTTGTGTAGGAATTCTAAAATCTGCATAAAGCCATCTGACACAAATCGTTCCAGTAGTTTAAGAAAAACATGTTTATGTTCACTTGGCTGTATACATTGTAGAAAATATAGGAACAAAAATATGTTTGGCTTATTGATTAATTTTTTTCAAACATTTATACAGTTTTCACTCAACACATACTATGTTAGGCACTAAGCCAGAGCACTGATACACCAATATGGAAAAAAATTAGAACAATTATAAGTATTTTTCTTGTTAACACTTTTAATACATCAGGGAGATAAGAAAACATGTGGACAATTAAAACATGACGAGTTGATTTGGCATATGGATCATGCAGGGTTATCATGAAAGACCATAGAAGGCGTGTACATCTCATAGCTTCCTATAAAATACTACATCTTACAGATATCCAATGGATAAATAGCATTTTCCAGAAGAAGAGAACAAATATGCTGCTTCAAAGGAGAATAATCTATAAAGCTGTAAAAGCAAGATACATAAAATAGAATAATTTTGTTTTAAAATTAGTATTAAATGACTTTGATTTATAGCCAACAGACCCATTTCTCAGATAAAAGAGGATCTAGCAAAACAGTGATTCCTAAAACCATGATTTGCAAGATTGTACAATGAAACTACAAGGTTTGTGGAAAAACTGAATTGATTTGGACATAAAACTCAAAAGCTTCATCAGTGATACACACAAAAAATGTAGGAACTTAATAAAAATGGTGGTACAGTTTTACCTGTGCTTAAACATTAAGGAATATATATAACTCAATAAATATGGCATTTTCTGTTGAAAAAGACCCCAAATTTTCTCGTGGAAGTTGATCTGAGAGTGGTGGCAGTTTGTGAAGTATTGTGAAATAGTTCCAGAATTTTCTGCAGTCAAATGGGAAGTTGTCACCCCAAATGTGGAGTAGAGGTAGATATCTTTAATCTAAAAATTCAAAAGCAGAAACAATCTAATTTACAAAACTTTTTGATGCAGACATGATGCCACAAGTAGACAATTCTGCACATGACTTCCTGAGATGGTTTGCCATCAAAATCAAAACGCAAGCATAATAAAAATACTGTATAAAATGACTTTCAGGCTATGCATATAAAGTATGTATGAAGCATAAATAAATTATGTGTTTGCATTTAGGTTACCTCCCCAAGATAATTCATTATATATACGCAAATATTCCCAAATCAAAAAAAAAAAAAATCCAAAATCTGAAAAGACTTCTCATCCAAATTACTTTGGATAAGGGTTACTTAATTTGTGTCACCTTTATTTCATTATCAGACCAAATTATCACAGATTTGGTAATTTTCATGAGTCAGAGGTTTGGGTACAATGAAGCTTAGGTTGCTCTTTGGTCTGTATTCAATGTTAAGGTGTTAGCAGGGTTGTTTTTCTTGCTGGAGGCTCTCAGGAAGAATCAAACCAATTCTAAACTTGTGCAGTTGTTGCAGAATTCAGTTCTTGAGGGAACTGGATTCTGGTTCCTGTTCCTCTGCAGACATTTAGAGGAAGGCTCCTCTTAGTTCCTCTAGGCCTCTCCCTAGTCCTTGGGTCCTAGAACTGGTAGGACAGTGCATCCCAGGACCAGTAGTCGTGTGTCAAATCTTTCCAGGGTGTGGAATTTCTTCAACCTCTTCTTTGGCCCCATCTCTGAATGTGGCTGGAGAACACTCTGCTTTTTTGTGGTCACATAATTGCCACTTGAATAATTCAAGATAAATCTTCCTCACTTAGGTCAGTGATTAGTAACCTCAATTGTCTCTGCAAAGTTCTTTCCTTATGTAACATATTGTGCTCACAGGTTGCGGGAATTAGGACATAGACATCTCTGAGTGACTATTCTACCACCAAGAATGCAGGTCATATAACACAGAGTGGGCTAAGGTAGGTGGAAGATGTCTGATGTGTGTGCATTATGTGCTTTCCTATGTCGTTTAGTTTAACTGGGTGCTAATTTCTGTGTGCCAACTAGTATTTCTCCTGGGTGAAACCACACATAAACAAACAGGAAATTTGTGTTGTGCTCACATTGTTCATAAGATGTTCATTGCGTTGGGACAAATCTGAGTTTTCAAAACAATCACTATAACAGAACTGACAGTATATATTTTAAGGAAGGAAATTAAATTTGGCCTTTACAAACATGGTGGTAGTGGCAGGCTCATAGAACAGTTGGTGTAGAAGTATGTCTAGCCTCAAACTTATTTTAACTGTAGCAATCTGGGCTAAGTATCATTTCTCTAGATCCTAATTTCCTCATAAGTAAAATAAGCGATTTGACTATATAATGTCACAAGTCCCTTTCTGATAAAAAAATATAATTTCCGTAATAAATTTAAGTTCTTAATGTGTATTAACAATATTTGAAGAAATGATGACTGTTTCCATATTCGTAGATGAGAATAGCCAGCATTAGGCTGTAAGCCCTTTATGCAATGAAGTGACATTTTTATATATCTATGAAATCAGAAAAATATTTTTGAATATATTTTGAATTAATATATTTCTGTCCCTATGAATACACATGTAAAAAATTTAAAGTCCATGGAGGAAATGAAAAGAACGACGGGTTCTAAATATTAGCTGCTGGTGGTATATATGCCTTTTTTTGCTGTAGAAAAGTAAATGGGATAAAAGCATATTCTTCACTTGAGCTAATGCCATGGACACTTGAATCGAGACATTTTGATTTAGGTATGATTTTAGGCATTGCTGAATATATCAGAAAACAGAGCTCAGAGTCCATCACTCTAGCGACAGTATTACCCACCCTCTGTTTTGAATCCGTTCTCCAAACTGGCCCAAATCTGTCAGCTAGGGAAGCGACAGATACCTGTGCTCGAGTGCTCAGCGAAGGCTGTTTGGTCAGAGATAAAAAATACTCTTCCCAGCAATGACATTTTAACAGATTGATTGAACATCTGACCCTTTGTAGAATTCTTGCTGGTTATAGAAGAACTAAAAAATGCAGAATCTCAGGCTGCATCAAAAACAAGCAAAAAACATAGAAAAGATATGCCTTGCTGTATTTTTTTTTTCTAATTTAATTCAACCCAGAGTTGACAGGAAGGAGTCCGAGAAAGTGCCAGTTGATTTTACTAATGTGGAGTCCTCAAGGGTGTCCTTTCTTCCTGCATTCTCAGTGCTGATGAGCTGAGTGTGATAACCACACTGGAGTCTGGGCCCTTCAGTCCCTCCGGGTCTTAGCCCCCTCTCCCTGCACCTCCCTTCTTTGTCCCCAAGAGCTGAATTGCGTATATCTTCTTGATCTTGCTCAGCATCTGGTGATGCTTCCTCCCAGGACGTCTGACACCCGGCTTGTTGACCTGCTTTTGCGGCTTGGCTACTGGATTGTAAACTCTAGGCTGCGTCTCGGCTTTCCATCTTCTGAGCAGTTGGCACTCTGACTCAATTACTGCTAGAGCTTTCTAAATGTGTGCTGAGTGAATGCCGTCAATGGTGATGGCAGCAACGATTGTCAAATAGAACCTCCTCGGGAGACCAGTTCAACATTCTAAACTCAAGTTCACTCTTTACAATATGAGACTTACAGGTTTAGGTTTTCGGGTTATCATCAAATGATTTCATTAGAGTTATACAAATGAAAAGCAAAGATATATATTCAATACCTGTGTGGCCAGTTGGGTTCTGCAAATTTCTTTCATATATCAAGTTGTTTATGTCAAAAGTAGTCAGGTGGAAGAATGGCAAAGCTTACAAACACTTAGTGTAACCAATAACTATCCAAGAAAAACCATTTAATATTCATGTTTCAATGTTAATCAAAGGTTAATCAATGTTATTATCAAAGATGAAGGTCAGAGTATTTCTTTTGTTCATAAAATGGAAGAACATAGAACTACATAGAAAGAATATATCCCAGAGTTTTTGTTGTTTTGTTTTCCTTCTAAACAAAAATTTGTATTAGTATACAAATAAGAACACAATTTTGTCTCTTTACTCATAAAGACATTTTGCTTATAGGTTACAAAATATGTGTAAAAAGCCAGTTAACGCTACTTCATTATTCTGTGTCTCTGATTAAATACTGAGATGATTCAGAGTAAAAATCAACAACAGTAACAACACCATGAATCCGTCTGGTCTCTATGAATGAAAATTTACATAATGATAAGCCTCAGGTCTCAGAAGTAATGGCGTCACGAGCCTTGACTAAAATGATTTATGGAGGCTACAAGTAGGAAAACACACAAGATAGAAGTCATTGAATCCTTAACCTGAATTGATTTTTACTGTTTTGATATTATTTTAACCCTAGTTGGTGCAGGTAAACTTTAGTCTCAGCTCTACCACTGATTATATATTTAAATCTGTCAATTATCAGAGGTTTTTGGACTTCAGTCTCTTTTTACAGAAAATTAAAGAGTCGACAAAATAAAACGTAAGATCCTTCTCACCCTTTTACACTCTTCTGTTGTTTCCACACAATGTTTAAACTCAGTATCTCTGGTTCTCAACTTTCACTTTAACTCCTTTATCTGAACGGCAAAGGATGGCTTAATTGTTGTCTTTCATTCCTTTACTCTCTCTCTCTCTCTCATAAACACACACACACACACACACACACACACACACACACACACACACACAGAGGTAGGGAAAGAGAAGGGAATGTCCTCCAAGGAGGCTCGGGTTTCAGTTAATCAGGGCACCATGCAGAGGCCAGCAGGGTAGGAGCGTGTGTTCTGTAAGAGGATCGAGCTCCAGGGAGCACAGCTTCAACCTTCAGAGAAAGCAGAAATGAAAAGTGGATCTAGACAGAGGATTAGTGTGCAACTTAACATTTGAATAAAACAATTAGTCATTCAACAGGCTTATACTTTAGGAGACATCTGAAGGGAAGAGAGATGAATGACAGGAAAAGAATTCCCTACTTTAGAATAAGAGCACAATTGGGACCTAGGAAGACACGGACAGGTTGCTGTTTATAACTGGCTGGTCGTTAGTCCTGTGAGCCACAGTTTCCTTCTTTGTACAACTGGGCTGACAATAAAGAGTTAGGATAATTTAATTATATATGGACATAAGCAGTACAGTGTCTATCATATTTTATATTATTATAAATTTTCTGAAAGCAAATCCTGTTATGAGTATATGCATAGCAGTCAGGCCAGTACTTTGCTTTTTTTTTTTTTTAATTTGTGAAAGCAGGATTTGGGGGACATTATCCTTTGTGGAAATAAAATGTGATGGTTTTCAATTCAGCGTGGCTCAGTGCCCCTAGCAATGGTCTTTCTGCCAGGTATTCCACCTGCTTCCGTGTCGCTTCTCAGTTTGGGCCTCATTCTAACACACTCTCAAAGGAGGCTGACAGCTTAGGAGAGAGGCGCTCGCTGAGACTCATTCACTCTGTAGGCAGGTGCTGAGTGACTATCACAAGCACCCCGCTGTGTATAAGGACACAATGGTGATTAAAAACAGACATTTTCTCTATTCTCTTGAGGCTTAGCATCTAGAGTTGAAGAAACATAACCAAATTGTCACACAAATAATGTTGCTTTGGATAGATTTCATCAAGGAAAAGTGCAGGGTATGTGGAGAACCCACAGAGTTGTGTATCACTTTGAGCCTGTCAGAGCGAGACAGATGCCTGGGGACATAAAGTTCATGTCAGGGGAAAGGGCGTGGGATTCTGCGGCGCTGACTAACAGGCTGTTTACAATCCGGAGAGTAACAGTGTTGAAAGTTAAGAGAAAAGCTGTGGAAGAGAGAGAGGAAGAAGAACCATTTTATCCCAAGAGCATTGGTGCAGTGGGTCAAGCATTTTAATTAGGGGAAGAGGACACTGTCACTCGGCTTCTGTGTGCAGAACAGAATGAAGAGGGACCAGGTGGTTGAGGCAGGCCAAGCTGGAAGACTACAAAACAGGACAGACTGAGCTGGAGATGGAGATGAAAGTAGTACCAATCACAGGGATACAGACAGCTCCAGAAAAGCTGGCATACGGAGGAAAATGTAGAAATCAGGCCCCTTCAGGAGATCTAAGAAAGGATGTTAAATATGCAACTGAACCTGTAAGATCAGCCCTCAGGAAAGAGGACTGGAATGGTAATAAAATGGTCTGAGTCACTGCATGCGGATGACGCCAGAAGTCATTTGTATGGATGAGGATGAGTAAAGAGGAGAGTAAGAATAAGCAAAGGAGAGTGGCTGGGGCAGTCTCGAGTGTCTTGCACAATCAGATGAAAGAAAGAGAGAGGGAGGCTGACGAGAGAGGAGGACTGAGCAGAGAGTGAGCCCAGGAGGGTTTAATGAACTCACTTTAGATTTGAAATAAACACCTGATATCATGTCTGGTCAGATTTGACCTCATTAACAAAAGCAACTAAGATTAAAATGGCAGGTCCACCAGAGAAAGTGTCTACATCCACAAACAACTGATTGTTTCCATTAACCTTGCATTTACAGTACTCCTATTTACAGAATTTGACTGAAGGCACCGAGGTTCGTATGATTCTTTTTACAAAACTGGAAACCTTGAAATCTCATTAGCAAAATTACATTTAATGCAACCAATTCCTTGCTTATTGCTATCTATGTGTTTTCCTGCAATTTGCAAAATTATGTTCCTTTTTATGCGTCTGTTATTTATTTACCTGTTAGCAACATTAAGGGATAGCAATTGATTAGTGGAAAATGTTTAAACTTACATCTCATGACTAACTTAAATTTTACACTCTTCGGTGTGCATTAGGTTAAGAAAAGCTACATCCATCCTACCAGTGACTGGCTTAGCCTTGCTAGAAGAAATATATGGTGAGCTACTTTGGGAGAATGCAGGTAGGCTGTTCATTTTCAAATCTATAACTCCACACTCAGTTTGGCAGCTATTAACAATTCACATTCAATTCACTTTTAGTATTATATGGTTGAAAAATTGTGATTTTGAAACTTCATTATTGTTTTTATATTTATGTGGCATTATTCTGTTAAAAGAAAGTAGGTTGTAAGATATGATTATCTTTTTTTTTTTTTATTTTGGAATACACAAAGAAAAAAAGTTAAGAAAAAAGGGCTGGGGATTTAGCTCAGTGGTTAGAGTGTTTGCCTTCCAACCACAAGGCCCTGAGTTCGATCCCCAGCACCAAAAAAAAAAAAAAAAAAAAGAGTTATTTTGGAATACACTAGGTTTTTTTCCCCAAATTTAGGCAATGACAGGCTTGTCAAAGTGTTTTCCACGTTCTTTTACTTTGTTTTTATGTATACATTTTTGAATATTTAATACTTTTTGACCCACATACCTCCCTAACCTGGTCATAAAATTATCTGTTTTGTTACAAAGCATGCCCATTTTCCCAACTAGTTTTGCAAATCAGAAATAGTTTTGTCACAAAGAAGTAAAGAGTGGAAGGTAATACCCACATTCCAAATCCACCTCCTGAGAATAGAGTTCGGGGCCATTTATGGCTAAAGAAGCAAGGTGGGGCTGGGGATGCAGCTCAGTGGTAGAGTGCTTCACTGGCACACAAAGCTCTACGAATTCCTAGCACAACAAAACAGCGCAAAGCAAAAATAAAACAGCAACAAAAGTGAAACAGAGCAATTTAAGGCACGGGGAAAGGTGATAAGAATGAAGCAATCAGTGACCTGCATATATGAATTTCATGCTAATAGGATGCATGTTCAGAAGACGGTGGCTTAAGTACAATCTGAGGGTGGAAGTTTCAGCCTTCTTGCACCAGAAGGTCACCCAGTGGCCTGGCTTTTGCACAGGCCCAAATGAAGAATCAGTTATTCCGCAAAACTGGCCTTCAAGTCTCTGACAAGTAACCAATACGACCATTATCACTGGGAGCCCACACAGAGATGTTATCTTAGCAAAACTAGGAGGAAACGAATGACATGTTGTTCAGCGGGGTGATGGGCCAAATTATGATGTTTAAAGTCAACTAAAAGCCAGTAACTAAAAGCAAGTGCAACTATGGGATTTATTTAAATTTGTCTCTTGGCTTAAATCTCTTTAAGAATCTCTGGTTTCTTTTAGTGAGAAATGAAAACTAGAAATCAAAATGTAGGTGCTAGCTAAGTTTGGTAGAGCAAATCTTTTTAAAATGAAATTTGAATTGCATTCTCTAGTCTAGCCTCTGGAAAATAAATCAACCAGCCAACCAAAAAACAAACAGAAAATCTAATTGTTAAATTGAGCTTATATCAAATAGGAGAAGGTAGGTAAAATTTCTGTAGAACTGCCTGCAAACTTTAGAAGACATTCATTATTGTAATTTAGTATGTCAGAAAGTTTAACAGGCTTAGGTGAATTCTTGTAAGAATTCAACACATTTTCAACATATTTTTCTATAGACAGACTGAAATACTTAATTAGGATTTCATATCTTTGAAAATTGCATTTCCTCACATCTTAACTGAATTAAGACAAAATGAGGTTAATTTAAAATTTTCTTAAATATTATAAAATATATAATTTCCTCTAAGATTATAAGTTTCTTCCCAAAGTATGAACTAATTTTGCCATTTCAAATTAATAGCTTGGGGATATATATATATGTATGCGTGTGCATATATATATATATATATATATGAAGTTTCTTTTGTTAATATTGAGACATTTAAGTGATTGTAAAGTGTGAACTTGTTTTTACTAAGGCTTACATTGTGTAAGATTTAAGCTACACTTTGCATTGAGAACATAACTCAGTTCAGGAAGATTGAGTTAAACATATCCCAAATCTGGTTATGGTTAAACATGAAGTTAAAAATCATATCTGTTAAAAAGGAATACTTTATGGTAAACTGTCACTTTGTTTTTTAATCTACCCCACATACCAAGTATCGGGTTTTGCTGCTCACAGCACTTATCAGGCCTGATATTGGTCAGTGATTTTGTTCATTTGTTTCCTTATTTCTTCTTTCACTAAAATATATATTCTGGGAGAGCTGGGCCTTTTGTTTAGTCCCAGAACTTGAACAGTATCTGAATTATAGTAGCTGCTGAGTACATAGTCCTTGATTTAATAAATAAATCATGCATAGTCAAAGGAATAAACACCTAGAGGGGACAGTGACTTCCTTTTGTAAGGTTGTGTGATGGGAAACTGTGTTATGGGAGATTTGGGAAATCAAAAGATTCAAGGAGCAAAATGTGGGGCTGGAGATTTAGCTCAGTGGTTAGAGTGCTTGCCTAGCAAGCACAAGGCCCCGAGTTTGATCCCCAGCACCAAAAAGAGAAAAAACAAACAAACAAACAAACAAAACAACCAAAAAAGAATAGGATAGGACTATGGAGAGAAATGTGTAAGGAAGTGAAGCTCGGGGAAATAGGACAGAAATATATCAAAATAAGTAATGACCATAATTTTTATTCTTAGCATATCCTCAAAATAAGTGTCCAGCATTGTGTGGTGGTACAGGCCTATAATTCCAGCACTCAGTAGACTGAGGCAGGAGGATCAATGTAAATTCAAGGCCAGTCTGGGCTGGACAGTGAGTTCAAAGCCAGTATCAACTACACAGTGAGACACTGTCTTAAAAAAAAAAATCAAGTTAAGTGTTCATATAAATAGAAAAGTAAAGATTTTCACTTTTTGGTTAGATGGTACTTTATTTTAAGTAAATGAATAGTTAAACCATAATTAGAAATATAGTGAAATTAATATGCAAGTGTGAGTTCACCAATTAGGGAGAGTCTGGATTATGAATGGATTTTAAAAAAAACCAAACCACTCAGATTGTAACACCACGGTACTACCTTGGCAGTATACAGTCTTTTTATACATGCAAATGAAATAAAAAGACTGTGTATATATATGGTACTAAACATATCATCTCATTTAAACTTCACAATGATTTTTATTACGTTGGTATTTTATTAGTATATCCTTTCATAGAATTTAAATCATTTGTCTATATGTACTTCTAATCACCATGTCTGACTTTATGTCAGCCGTGATTACTAAACTTATTTCCAGAAGGCTAATGCTACATTCAATACTTGTAAGTCGGTGTGTGCTGTTCCCTGATTAATTAGAGCCTGCCCGGCTACAGTGTGAACCGAGAAGTACGTGCAGCCAACAGGGGACCGACACCTTGCAGAGACACGCACCAGAATCATAGCAGGCGTCCAAGAAAGCCATCACTAGAAAAGGGCAGACAGGGAAGATGGATCTTGGTACCCAGCCGATATTCAGGAGAGATTTCAGAGCAGTCTTCTCAGAGTAACAGTTCTGGCTTTTTATAGGTTGTCTTCAACCTAGAAAATGGCCCTAAAATAGAACGGAGCTAGCGGTAGCCTACCATGAACCAGACCATCAAATTTAATGCAAAGAAGAGAACTGTGTCATCCTGCATTTGGTGCTCAGCCATCCAGCCTGGCGGGAAGGAGAAGGTGAGAGGGCGAAAAATCGGCCAATACTGCGTCTGGCGGAAGGTGCCCAGATGGAATTAAAACTCCGAAGTTCTTGTGTGTGACATGTAATGTTTACATCCATTTGTGTTTTCCACGTGCATGTAAATATTATATGTTGTAAACGTAACTAAACATAATAAAAATAACAATAATAAAGAGAACGAGGAAAAGGGATCTAGAAATGGAAGGAGGGAGTTAAGTGAGGAGGAGAAGGGGAATAAAAACAAATCAAGATGTGTTACATACATGCACCTGCTCCCTGAGATGAATGTAAACTTCATGTATTGTGAACATGTACTAATAAAATAATTTTTTAAAAAATCTATGAAATTTTGGTTGTTTATAAATCCTTTGTGTGTGAAGCTTTCTTCATTAATAAGGCAAATTAACTGTGAAAAATAAAGATAATTTTTCCTTTTTCCACAAAAATAATCACATTTCAGAAGTACTTGTGGTAGTGGAAAGCTAACAATCTTCTTTGTAAAGACCTTTTTTTCCTTCAAACTGCTGTTTTCTCTTAAATGCCACCAATGCCTGGATCATGACATTTATCATACTGCATTGCAATTATATATTTATATGTTTTTTTTTTTCTGTAAGATAGCAATGACCTTGGTTTGTTCTTTTTTTATTTTTAAATTCCAGGCTTAGCAGAATGCCTGGTGTAGAAAGCATTCATTGTGCTTTTGCTGAATCATTGAATTCTCTGTTAGCAGACTGAAATACGTGGCAATTGTGCAAGAGGAAAGGTTACTTTTAGAGATGATGTTTTTCAGGCGCTATGAGGAGGAAACCCCCAAACTGCCACTGTTTGGGGAAGAGTTGGCTTCAAGAAACCCTTATTATTTGTAAGAGAAGGAGTGCCAGAAATGACTGAATAGTGACAGGACTGAGGGAAAGGTGCTTATGAATATTTTTGTGTCTATGACATAGTTTATAAATTGAGTAATAGAAAAAAGCTCACTAGTTATTTTGTAATGCTCATAGAAAGAGAAAGCTTCTACATATTTCCCCCCGATGTAGTGTTTGAAAGTTATTGAAGGTTTGCCAAGTTTATAGACACCAACATGTTTCCTCTGGAAATATGCAAATACAGTACTGGGCTAAGACTGCTGGAAGTTCTTGCCTGAACTTAGAAATATCACTGCACGGGGTAGCATAAAAGATTTTGAGTAGAAAAACAATTAAAGACTAGAAAGTATTTTCTGAGGTTTGATGTCATGAAGCATTCTGATTATAGGAAGCTTTGTTAACAGATGCTCCAAAAACTAGAATGGTATTTATGCCTCAGGAGATTTAGATTTTTTTTACTTATAGTTTTATTTATTCTTATCAATAGGCTAGTACACAAAGTGTCCTGTGATTAGACACAGAGCTTTTAGCTTTCTTTTCAGTGGACAAAATTTCTTTTCACCCAGATTGCAAAACCAGAATGCCCTTTCCTTGCATCCTCATAATGCTGTAACATGATTGATCAGATCTTTAATCACCTAAAATTTATTGAGCTGTGCTCCTAGCCAAGCACTTCACTAACCTTCAATTCGTGAGTTCCACATCCTCAAATTCAACCAACTCTGGGTTAAAATCCTGTGGTAGGGGACTCATAGGTGGTATGCCCATAGCACAAACGAATTTTTTCTGGGTTATTATACCCTATATAGTACAACAACATAGCATTTGCATTGTCTTAGATATTATAGGTAACGTAAGGAAAATTTAAAGTATGTGGGAGGATGTACATAAGTTAGATGTAAATACTACTCCATTTTAAATAAGGGACTTGAGCATCCACAGATTTGGTAACTGCAAGTTTTTGGAACAAATCCCTTCCACAACACAGAGGCAACCATGTGCTCTGCTTTCATGGACATTACTGCCTGGCAGAGAGGAAATGATTCCCCTTGGCATTTGATGATAGGAAATGAGAAATATGTGGTGCTACAAAAGCATAATAGATGACCAGAACCTCATTTGGGGATTCTGGAAGGTCTGAGAAGTCTTCTTTATGGACAATATACTAGGACTGAGATTCATGTGGAATATACCTGGTCAGGAGACCTCTTGCCCTGCTCTACCCTCCCAAACAGAATGCAGACTTGAAAACTGATAGTAATCTTTCTGGACAACTACCATTATTTCCTCAGTCTTTTGCTATCTTAAACTACCTATATGTACATTTTTATATTATTGTCAATTGACAATTAGGTAAAATTTAGATGAGGAAAAATATTAATTGAAAATGCATTTTAGTAACTATAAAATTTGTTTACTTTCCATTTAATTTGACAGTGCTTTAGACTGGATGGTGTGTACCCTGAACATTCACATGTTAAATCGCAAAACTCAAGATGATGGTAGCAGAAGAGAATGCTTTTTGAGAGTTGATTAAGTCTTGAGGACAGAGTCCTTATGAATGAAATTAATGCTCTTATTAAAGAAATCCTGGATAACTCCCTTGCTCATTCCACCAACTAAGTACACATTGAAAAGACAGCCATCACTAAGCCTGGAAGTGAATTCACATCAGAAAAGGAAAGAGCAGATTCTTTGATCTAGGACTTCACTGTCTACGGAAGTATATACAATAATTTCTGTTGTTTGTAAGTCATCAAGCCTATAATATTTTGTGGCAGCAGCCTAAACAGACTAAGAGAGACTCCATAAATCCAAGGAGCAGAAATTATATTATTAAATGATGAAATACTACTTTGCAAATGATTCACAAAAGCTATATATAAAGCATCTTACTGAATGAAATAGACTTATTTTCCAAGATAGGATCTCAACAAAAAAAACAATCATTAGTCTTAAAAAAAAGTGGGACTTACTTGGGATTTACCTTACATTCTTTTGATATTGGAGGCTAAATGTTGTTTTAAAGAAATCTGTAAAGAAAATGACAGTTGGATATGTTTAATTCCTACTGTCATTTCTCTCTATAATAGCATTGGTTTAGAACAAATCTGTGCTGTTGAGGCTGATCTTCCAAAGTCTATTTCCCTCGTGTCATATACTTGCAAGACTCTGATCTTATTTTGAACTATAAAATATAGTAAGCTACCACAGAATTATTTAAAGCAGAATACATTGAAAACTCACGCTAATGACTGTATCACAGTACCAGGACATAAATAAACCAACCCATGTGTCAGAGAGTGTCTCCAAAATGCACTCGGTCTACTATTCCCAGATGGGAACTATAAAGTGCGAAGATTTGACTTTTTAAAAATTTCATGTAGTTTATTAATTGTGATTCATACATGTTTGTAGTACATAATGATTACATCCATCGTAGGGAATTGGTACATGTATATAATACATCTTAATTCTTTTTACTTCCTCCTCTTCCTACCACCGCCTTCCATCTTTTTTTTTTTTTCCTGGAGATTTTCTTTTTTTTTTTTTTTTCAATTTAGAAGAATCACAGCTTTTGTGCTTTTTGTAGCCATCATTCATACATGAAAATTTTCATAATAGAAAAAATGATTCTTTTGTACTCTAAAAAGCTTATTCAAATCTCAAAGAAGATTCAAAGTTCATTTAATTTAGGCTCCGTTTGAATGTTTCAGTTCTTTGTACAATATACCTGTCAAGCGGTGGCCACCTGGCTATACGAATGTGTCACTACAGCACATTGCGACCTGTTCCCTTCCTATTAATTTTAGACATTTATTTGTGCTTCAAGCTCATATATATTTTAGTACTTTCTACCAGTTTCTTATTCTATATCAAGACCATGTTGCTAACTCTCTGCCACAGTTTGGACACAGCTTGAGTGATGCTCCCAATGGTCTATGCGTTGCCATGGTCCTCGGAGTGGCTATGTTGGATGACAGCGGGACTTTTAAAAGATGGAGCTTATGACAGGCATCGTGACACAGGTCTGTAATACCAGCACTCCAGGGGCTGAGGCAGGAGGATCGCTCCGAGTCTGAGGCCAGCCTGGATTAGATAGTGAAACCTTATCTCTCCCCCGCAAAAGAGTAAAATCAAATAAAACTGAAATACACACAAAGCCAATGTGGCATCAAGAAAATATAAAGACAGTAGACTTTGGGGTTAGACTACCTTACTGGAAAAAAAAATCACTTTTAGTGTCATTATGTTAGGTAAATATTTTAAAGAAAAATATCTAGTGCTGAATTTGAACCGATTAAAATATATGAAATAAATGAACAGCTTCACCTTCTTAGTAAGATCATGTATTTTAATTGCAATTCAGTTCTCTGCTGTAAACAGTCTTTCTGAATTTGAACAACCTCCGTGAAAAAGGAGAAGAAGATCAAGAAGAAAGGGGGGAGGGGAGGAGGACAAAGAGGAGCCAGAGGAAGAGGAAGAAATAGCCCTCCAAATTCAGTTTTTATTCTTAATTTTGTTAACTGCAAATTATATTACATAAACAGATTAGCATCAATACTGTTGGTTTGTTTTCTTAACAAAGAAGCCAAAGCCAAAATATTCTCATATTTGTTTTCCTAGTGGGTTAAACTGAATAAATATGAAGTTTGTAGTTTAGAATATCACTAACATTTTTATAATTTTCAATGGCAACAAACTCTTCTGATTGTTACTTCTTTTATAAGAACATACTATATTTGTGAATAATCAGGTACTTACTAGGGTTTGCAAAGATACGTGAAAAAGTGAGAAAAGATGATTAAATGAAAAGCTGTATATTCCTATATTTATGAGTGACTTTAAACTTCAGGAAAAAGCAATTTCAATATCAATGCCAAAGAAAGTGCCAATGGAATCCGCCCTAACACCACAACCGAGCCCTGGAAAACTACAGTAAATTGTTTCTTATAAGTTCTCACATTTCTAAAGAACTAAAATATCTAAATTAAGGAAGAAACTTCCATTTTTGACTGCAAATGTTACATAAAGTATGATTCCGTTCCATCTTATGATATTTTTAGTATGACAGAGTAATTATGCTTTGAAATGCTTTCTCATGTCATTGTAGATCTTGCTGTTGCAATCGCCCTTTTGCATGTAAAGTCTAGTCAGGTTTCATTTATACCTTATTATCAGTGCCCATAGTCTCTTGTCCATGCAGAACTGTGCCATTCAACCTAAGATATCGTGAATATAATTCTTGCAGTGAAACCAAAAGGAATCCTTGAAATTATGCATTTCAACTACAATATTTACATAAGAGTAAACTGAAATCCACAGGGCAATATAGCATGATGTTTAGGGACCCTGATAAAATAATGGTTGCAAACTTTCATCCTGATGTTCTAGATATATCTCTGATTTCAGCAAGGTTAGTTTTATAAGTCCTGGGCCTTCCTTATGTAATGATTCCTGAAATAGTATTGCTCTTTATAGTTTTTGAGGAAAAAAAATGAAAGAGAAAACATGAAAGGGCACTGTGATCCATTACCAGGCTTGGTGGTGGTGGCAGAAACGGGGCTGGTCCTCAAACGTATTTAATGCAATCACACATTAACTGTATACGGGGTCTTCACTGTCCCTCGTAGAATGAACCCTCTGGAAATACACGCTCTAAGCGACTAATGGGAAGTCACCACATGGAGTGGGCTTAACAAAGTTCTGAAAAAATCTTTTTCTAGGTCCTGAAAAATGACTATCGTATAATCCATGGTGGTATGTTGGTCTTTGTCAACGCATTATCTCTCCATAGATAGTAGAGACAGTGAGAGCTCCTTACTGACTTGGCTTGCAAGTGACAGATAGAGGCAACACTCACGTGCTGGGGAAGGACAATAGTTCTCTGATGCTCAAGGTCTTCCAGTCACCCGATGCTCTTCTTTCCCTTTCCCCATGTCACAATATATTTTTATCTAGTTCAGGAGTAGTTTACACACACACACATTTATAGAAATCTGCAATATTTTGCCCTCTCATATTTGGCTTGGAAGGTAAAATTCAAGTATCCCTTTGCATTGTACTTTTATTTACACAATATATCAGACAGTATTAAGTGTTTATACAATGTCTATTCTTTATTTCTTTATTAGAACCAAACTTCAATAAAATTTAGGGCGTCAGTTTTCCCAGGTAAAATCTTCTTCACCTTTCTAGATTTCCTTGCGACTTAGACTGCCTTTATGTTTCAAATATGGCCTTTAATGTACAAGTGGGAATCAAATCAGTGAAGCTTCCAGATATGCTATTATTTTCCTGATTAAAAAGACAAGACCTTGGCAGGGCTATTGTGTCTTTCTCCTCTTCTTCCTAACTTGAGCAGTGATATAATGCTTGCATACAGGGTATCCATTTCCTGACTATGAATATGGACAAGCAATAAGACTGGGCACACCAGAAAGTTAAAAATAAATCTTTAGCCTCGATAACGTTTTAAGCAATGTTTTTGAGTACCATTATGAGACAGCACACCTCAAGATTTCTTATTATGTAATGAAAAGGTTACTCTGGATATTTGCAAACCCCAACTTTAGATTCAAAGAAATATTCTTCATAAATAAAAGATTGATACTTAACCATGTGGCTTGAGGTTCTATGGAGAAGGGGAATACTTTTGGATATTCTAACATACTTCACTAGTTGGAGCACCATTAGTACAAGTGAATATTTTAAAAATGTTGTCCTGTAACATATGTGAGTTGCCTGGAACTGTGCCTGTTACATAGTAATGAGCTTATAAATTGGAGTTAATTGATTATTTTTAGTGGCAAGTTGAGGACTAGAAAACTCATGCTTTCTGACACTGATTCTTATGTTCTTTTTATTATGCCAATATGTGGATAAGTAATCAAAGCAGCAGTGAGAAACCAGTAATTTACAGTATGAATGTTATTTTTTTTTTTCCTGGGTAAGAGCATAGGACTCAGAGATTAGATTGGAAAATAGCATAATAGTCCTTACTAGAATTTTCTTTTCCAACCCCAAATCAATCCCAATATTTTTGTTGCTTTTCTGGACATAAACTTCTTTGTCAGTGTGAAGACCCAGTGGGTTCTTTCTATGTGTAAGACATAACATGCACAGAACTGTGTAAATCAAAGACGTTAGTTATAAAGATATATGTGATCCAGAAGTCCACAAACTGGTTCTTCCTAGAGTTTTAGGACCCCTGGCCTGATAAATTTTGGAAAAATATTTGTGTCAATAACAAGCTAATGCCATTGTGACACGAGGGCATTTTAAATAGAAACAAATATCTGCCGTCAAGCCAGGGAATGTCTTGCTGGTCATCTCTGTTATAATGAAGAGCTAAATGATATTGATGACTACCAGTATTAAAACTGACTTTCATAAGCACACCTGCTTACAAACATGTGCACACCCCTACAGACCTGTGCACACAGACGAAAGTAAAGTAGCATGTGAAGTTACCAAGGTCGCTCTCAAGTATTCTGCAGTGATCGGAATGTAGCCAGCAGATAGAAGACCACAAAATTGTATGATGGCGATAGAAGTTGTAGGTGTAAGTAGGATCTGGTGGGACGGTAGATGAAATGAATCTTTCAAATAATAAAGATACAATTAAGAGTTTTAGGAGGTAATAAGGAAAAAGAAGTTATCAAATGTGGGAGAGAGAAAACCATATGAAATTATTCATATATATATTTATAGGTATGTCATTTTCTACCAATTGGAAATAAGAGCAACAACTTTATAATAGTTATAATTTATCTTAATATTAACAGTGATTGGTTTTTTTATGTACAATGTACACTTATCAACCACTTAAGACAAAATGAAACTTTTTTGTGTAATATATGATGACCATTAGCAAATACATGCATGAAATAAAAATATGTCCCTCCAAAGAAAAACTTTTTCTCTCCTGGCTCCTCTCCCCGCCAGGTAAGTGTTACATAAACTGTGCTTGGGCTACTTACAGTCAAATGTGCCAGAACTCCCACATGTCAAGTTACACACATATTCGTAGATGAAAATCTATAAGAAATGATCTGTACATTATTCCTTAAGAGAAACCATGAAATTTTTCAATATTCTTTTGATTCAAGGATCAATGGACTGCACAGCTTTTGAGCCTAATCAGAGTCCCTGGTACCTGGGGAACATTACATTCCACCTTTAACTATGGCTGTAACTTTGGTTCTTTCTGAAGACAGCTGACCCCACTTTGCATTTTTGTCTTTTGTTTGGCTTCCAGAATCTATCTAGTCCTGAAAGGGAGTCATGAATAGTTGCTTTCATAGCCTGTTCTTTTTTTTTTCTTTTTTTGTAACATTTTGGCAAATGATTAAACTATGGCAACTTTCAGAGACCTGTCCATCCAACCCAGACACGATCGGTACAAATCAGGAAATAACAGTGCCAAGAAGTAGCCTGTCAGAGGTTTCTGTGTCTAGATTTGTGGAAACATGTAAGCGTATGGGGCTTTGATCTTGACTGTGCCTTGTGATGCAAAAAGATTGTGTAATTATGAGAGAATGTCTGACCATGTTCCTCTGAGTCTTGCCACACATTTGATAACAGCAAGACGTGAACAGGATGCAAGGTTGTATTAAGACCATTAATTAATGTTGTAAAATGTAAACTTAGAAGTCTTAAATATCTGTGGCATGTACTACATTTTTTGAAATACTGGGGTATTTTCTGTTATGCAAAACTAGATCAATATGAACTTCTAGTTCTATATTGTTACACTTCATGAAGTTTCATTAGAAGACTTAGAAACTTTTTTGTTTTTTTTCAGTGCTCAAAGTAGAAGTGTTTTCTTATTCATAAAATATGCTGATATATTTCAACTAAACTTAATAAAAATAATTCGATTAGCAAAATACAGAATATTGAACGCTACTGCTAAATCAAAGCATAAATGGTATTAACAATAGAAATAAGTTTTAACAAAGAAGGATATCATTGTTTAAGTGTCTGGTAAAATAAATATGATTATTCCAAAAGGCTTACCTAATATACTCAAAATATTTACAGTTCTCAAAAGTTTAAACAAACTTAAGTTCAAAGCTTTCTGTTTACATTTTGACACTATCACAAGAGCTGATGTTTAGTTTTGCTTAACACTTCAAATTCAAAAGACATCATGAATATCATTGCTAAGTTTCCTATAAATTACGTTTCTATCCTTTATAGCCTCATATTAATGATAAAACTCTATGTATCATATATATGAGGCATTTGTAAGGAGGATGGATACTATCCTTTTAGACGTTATATGTAAAAAACAATTAGAAGTATTATATTCCTTCCAAAAATTTATTCAACAAATGTGATTAAGCAATAACCACTGACGAGGCCGTTTGGTAGATGGTCAAAATACAACCTCCAGCTTCAATGTGTCCCCAGCCTGGAAGAATAAAACTGTACAGGAGAGATCAAAAAGAATAACAATACTTTGATGGAGATTTTTATGGGTTCTCAAAGTACAATTAGAGAGAAGGGACTGGAAATGGAAGACAGAGAGAAAATGAAGAAAAAAACCGATATCGAGATCAGGTAGTTATGTAGTTTATGGGGTGCCACTGATGACCAGAAGAGCAATCGAACAAGGAAAAACAAAGTCTGTGCCTGCCACATCATAGAAGTTACCTTGGAAATAACAAGCAAGGCTTTGAGACTTCTCATTTGTAAAATAAAGTTAAATCATTTATGTGAAGGATCAAAAAACAATTAGTATGACGTTCTTATTACATAACAGTAACTATATTTTTATCTGTCTGCTCTTGCCCTGAAAATGAGAGTGAATGAGTTTTCAGGTGATTATGCCCACCAAAATCTTCCCGATGAACTTCCAAACACTGGGTTGGAAACACAATCCCAGCTATAATCTAGCCACGGTTTTGACTTTCAGAGTTGCTGACCATAGTAAGTGGTTGTTTTATACCATAAATTAGGAAAATTGTTACGCAGAATTAGGTAATTAGAATACTCACCCAATCTACTAACCCAAGTCTGGATTTACTAGCAGAGACTATTGATAAGTAGAATTATTCTTTACGAATGTAATCCTGGATGTATAGTGTTGGCCCTATAATAGGAAATTTGGGGTCCCTAAAAGCAAATGGCTAAAACATCCCCTTCATCTCAGATCAAAACAAAGTGTTTAAGGCCACGCCTTGGAGAAAAGGCCTGATCTAGGGAGGTAAACTCTCAGAGTCAGTGCAATGAGACCAAGAGAACAAAAGAGCTAGAACTGTATGTGTGTGTGGTTAAAAAATGGGATATTAAAGACTAAGACTCAATAGTGAGGGAGTTTTCTTAGCAGAAAGTTTTCTTTATTATAGAAGAAAACTTATATAGCATTTTTTATTGCTAACCATAGCAATAATGATAATATGTCAACCTTAACTCTTTGCCAGTCAAAGCTGTTCAGCAGACAAAAAAAATTAGTATATTGTTTCTTCCTTATTATTCAAATATAATTGAAATAAGAAGATAGGAGCCCCACCACCAGTCATCAGGCTCCTGTCATATAATCAACTGAGCATACTAGGGAGTAACCCAGGGCGTGTTCTTAAAATGATTCTCATCATCTGCCTTTAGTGTGGGGAAAACAATGCAAAAATAGCTTCGACAAGTACTGCAAAGTGAGTGCCAACTAACTTTCAGATTAAGCACATTTCAGACAATGAAAAAAAAACAAAAACAAAAACAAAAAACAGAAGTTGCCACAAAATATACCATACCGTAGCTGAGGTTCTTTTCTTGTAACATCAGTCAATGAACAATGCCTCAGGGGAAAAATTCAGCAGCAATAGAGACACTAGTTACAGACACAGCTGAATCTAGTTGTATGTGTTTGATAGTTGACAGGAACTGATAGATGGCTGTAAAAAAAAAAAAGAAAGGAAGAAAATTCTAGGGAAAAGAAATAATGTTAATAAAGGGAATAAGATGGGCACTAAAAAAGAAAAGATGATTGAATGTAAAGTTTATGGTAAAGTCTTCGCATTGGAAAAAAGACTTTTATTCCCATATGTCTGAATAAAGACATACTAGAAATGAATTTAGAGACATACTGAGTGAAAAAGAGTTGATAGGAGGGAATCATAAATGTTATCCCCAGACATCTCAAGAAGAATGTAATTCTACTGAAAATGCTGCTTTTCCTGTGTTGAAATTGAGAAAGAACGTCTATGTGATTAATAATATATAATCATCCAATACCTCCAAATTTACATTCAAAATGGAGTAGTTTTCTTAGGTATATTCCTTAGGTAATTGGAACAAATACAAAGAGATTGTAGAGTAAGAGGCAACAGGCATGCCTAATTACACATTTCAGAGGATGCTATGTCAAAAGGAGTTTGGAATAATATGTCATAATGGAGTTGGAACTCCAAGTGTTGGCCATACCTTTAGCACCATTCTAAAACTGTTTAAGAGGATTTTTCTATTCACTTTGAAGTTCTGTGATTCTGACATACTGACATATCCTAAAGATCACTGCCTTAACCAAATGTAGCATTTATCAGCCTAACTTGCAGAAATCCAATAACTTCCATGATTATTTCAAGATATTGCTACCCATTAGCCAAATACCATATTGAATAATGCCTATCTGACTGAATCAATTTTTGCTCAGTGTTACAAAATGTGACATCAAGAAATAAAGAATAACAATGATATAAATATAATAGTAGAAAGCAAGTAGGTAGTCCTACAGAAGAAAGAGAAATAAACAGAAAAATGAGTGAAAGAGAGAGTTAGGCTGTTTTAAGAAAAGTCACCAGGATAAGACATCACCCACATTCCAGCCAAAGAACTCTTGTCCAGCCATTGCAGGACCATGGGAGTACTAAGGCTGTCATTCAAAATGACAGTCTAGGCATACTCCAGTAGCAAATGCTGGGTATAAACACATGCACCATCAAGTTACTTGTACAAAACCACATAATATGGATGATCTAAATATCTACAGATGAATTCAATGAACAATTCAGTCAGTTTCTTCACTGAGCATCTGATACAAAATGTGTAATGCTCACAAATCATGCAGAATTGGATCCTCTGAAAATTATGGCCTAATAACCATCCTCTGTAATATAAAATTGTCCCAGTTGCTTGGTCTTTTTATAGCCTATCTAACATTATTTCTAATATTTAGATATTTGAACAAATATGGGCATCTAAAGTATATTTATGTTAAGAAAAATATAATTTGTGTTAATAAAAATCATACTTTTATAAACAAAATATCTATTCTACCCCTTTGTCCTTGTTTATACTTATGGTTTCTCGTATCAGAGAAACAATTCGATGTGTACTAATAAGTGTCTGATTTATTTCACTTAATAGTATGTTCTCCAGGAACATCCATTTACATACAAATGACTCTAGTTTATCCTTTTTTATGGCGGTGTAGTACTCCATTGTGTAGAAAAACCACATCTTTTTTAGCCATTCATCAGTTGTTGGGCATTGAGGTTGTTTCCAAGACTTAGCTATTACAAATTGTGCTGCTATGAACATGGTTGTGCATATATCACTGTGATATGATGATTTTAATTCTTCTGGGAAGATACCCAGCAGAGGAATAGCCGGGTCAAATGGGTAGTATTCAAAAGAGAGAACTAGGTAGGGAAAAGGGGATAAAGAAGAAGGTTAAAAGAAAAGTAAGATGAAAGGGGAAAAAATGGTAAAGTGTAGTTATACTTATTGCAAATAGGGAGGGGTGGGTGAATGAAAGGGAGGGGAGGGAAAGGGGGGGAAGAGGGGGGAAAACCAAAATGTATCATGTACAGGTACAAAATAACCACGTTGATTATGATCATTATGTATACAATGTACCAATACATGTTCTTGGTAAAAATAATTTAAAAATTTAAAAAAATTATAATTTTAATTTCCAACAATGATAGATTATAGGTGAATAATTTTTCTTCATGTGCAAAATCAGATTTTTGACGAATCTGCATTGAAAATGGTATTATTCTCACACTACAGTGTTAAGTGAAAATAATGGGTTGAAAATTAGTTATGTCATTTGATTTTTATCATGTAAATATGGAAGTATAGTAATAGTGAAAATATAAAGTAAGTTTCTCAACACCGATGTTGATGATAACAAGCACTGGACTAGAAAACAATTTTCTTCATAATTTCATATGTTCTCTTAACATTCTGTAGTTTACAGAAGGCATGTGATAATCATGAAATATCAGGAAGAGTCATTTGAAACTAAACATTTTTGAGAAAAAGCTGACTTCTGTCTTAGAGTACACAGTTTTAGTAGTAGACATTAATGCTCAACGCCAGCAGCTGGATTATTCTGTTTCATTTTGCGGCATGTCTGCAACCAAAGTTCCGATAGAGGAGCTGCTCTTCAGTTCTGAGTGGCCAGAGACTCCTATAACTTCAGAGTAAGCTGGAATCCTTCTTACAGAAATCTTGAAGTAATCACCAGGGATTTAAGACATAGTGTTCAGGATACTCTGGAGGTGTTGGTATCAATGAAAAGTCAGTATGTGTTTTGACAAAGCATGTTGTGAACACGGTGTCCGTACACGAAGTGGCTAACACTCTCCCACTCACCCACACCTTTCAGCTGACTGTTGAACTAACCTGAGTGGATTCCTGCTTTTAACGTGGACCTCTGTGGTCTGCCTTAACATGACAGCCACAGCGATCCTTTTTAATCTTAAAGGTTACTTAACTCGAACTCTCCGGACTCTGCAAAAGTTTACCCTATTACTGAGAAAAAAGGTACACATGCTGCCAACAGACTTTCCATTATCTGGCCCCTGTTCATCCTCTGAGGCATCATCGACCAACATTTCAGACACTCTGAGCTCTTCATTCTTTCTTGAATGTGCTAGAAAAACTTCCACATTGACACTTCTCCCTGCCTGTTCTCCCCGCCTGAAATTCTGTTTAGTCCGATATGTACATGATTGAACTCTCATCTCCTAGTTCTGCTGAAGCATTACCATGAAAGGACTTCTGATAATTATTTCTTAAATTGTAAATAGCATCCACTGTACCTCATATACTCCTGATTGCCACTACCATGCCTCAACTCTCCTTCTTTTATGAAATTTAATACACTTTGGTATCCCAAGTAATCCAATTATTTATCACACCTATTATTTACTGCTGATTTCCATCTGCTAGAATACATCTCAAATACACCAGACTACCTGGCAAATGGAGGGTACTCAAGAAATACTTGATGAGTGAATGAGTGATTTGACAAATGCAAGCTTTCTTGGTGCTTAAAAAATGTACTAAAAACAAGCACACACATAACATTTTCCAACAATAGAATCATAGTTTTTAAAGAAATACCACTTAATATCGGAGGTCATCCTAGATAACTTGAAAATTCCATTCTAACATGTTAGAACAAATGTCATGACCTCAAGTACAGGTCTGAGAAAGAATTTAGTTAGAAGGTAAGGTTGTGTATCATAAATTTGCCTGTGGTTACAACCACCGCATTCTTGGTATTATAAAACTGTGTGAGTCAAGTTCTAGGTCAGGGATATTTAATCTCCTAGGAAAATCATTTCTGCCAACTGACATAATGAGTCAAATAATTGAGGAAGGTGTTGGTAAAAACAGGATCCATGAAAGACTGGTTTTACAATGAAAATTTACTTAAATGTAAGTATGGGCAAAATAAATTGAATTAGTGAATTCGTATGAGTGTGCCTGGTTGCAGATCCTGGTGAAGCTCTGAACCATGTCAGTATGCATGAAGGATTAGTAAAGAAGTGCATCAAAATGTTGTGGTGTGAAAAGCACATCTGTAATTTGTCATTTTCAAGGCAGAAGAGTTCCACATCGCTCTCTACATGAGAAGGAAATGATAATGTCACTAAAGTTTGGTGACATCAAGGATTTAAATGTATTGCAGTTCAGGAGTGAAGTGTACCTTCAAGAGAAATGTTGGAATCTTTGAAGTGATGAGAAACTTTTTTATGGTGAGGTCATTTTAAAGATTGGAATTGGTCTGGAATAGTGGAGGGCTGCTACAGCGATGACCAGAAGAGATAATGCAGTTCAATGGCATAGAATTTCAATGGAAACAGGTGAAAGACAAGAGAAAACAAATGACCAGAAAGTTGTCTATGGGACCAAGAGTAAGGAAAGTCTTCTCTATTTCTTCAGTTGATAAGGGTCAAAATCAATCTCATATGAAATGGAATATCTTTTCTCATACTCCCCAAATTTTAATAATGATAATATGAACACATAATCCAAATATTTCTTTGCTTTAATTATTTGATTATGTTCTCAATGTAATTTTCTTTAACAAATGACTTCCAATATGCTTCATTAATTAGTAGTTAAACTTCCTTTTAAAAAATGATTAAAGGTTTGCTTATAACTCATATTGTAATGTAGCATCCTTCTGTGGAATGATATTTAGTATCTATTTTTAATATAAATGAGTCAATGTGTGGGATTGTGTGTGAATAGACAAGTGCCTCACAGAACATGGGCTATTAGGCTTATATGGCAGATGTCAGCCTTAGATGAACATAAAGAGAATTCTTTAGCCCATTCTTCAGCCTCTAAAATGGATCTTCTTCTTTTCTGAATTTCAAAGTTTCAAATGAAAGAAAGAGAACTGTTCTCTCTAACAAAAGTATGAATGCTTTTTCTAGATACAGTTATCTTAATTAGGAAGGAAAATATAAGGTTTTAAAGAGCAGAGCATTCCATGCTGATCATTAACTTGAATAAGCACCATCGTAACTATTTGTAATTAAGAAAAGAGAGAATAGAAAGTTACACAACAGTGAACAATTTTAGTGGAACCATATAGACATTCGGTGTTGAAAGACACGAGCTCTAAATATATTTCGCCAGGTAAATATATCCACAGGAACTATTAAGAACTTATATGTTTAAAAATGACAACACAGAAGATATTACTGTGGTTTTCAGGTAGATGGATAACAATAACTGATTTTGTATTGTGTGTTCAGGAGTCATGAAGAACTCTTCACCCCATGTTTAATCTGCTCTAAAATAATTTCCAAGTCTTATGCCCACTATTTTGTAGCTATGGAAGTTGAAATCTACCAAGTCAAGCAGCCCAAGCCTCTGCAACTAGCAATCCAGGGCACAGATCCGAACTCAGGTCTCTGACACCAGCCCTGAGCTTTTAACCAGTTTGCTGCACTGGTTTTCTAATGCTAGCGCTCACATACGTGAAAACATTCCTTCTTCATATGTGTGTCCATGAAAACAATATTTCAGTTGATGTGGATATTTACATGTAACGTAAGTACTGATTTTTTCTATTGAAACTTTCCATTTCCTACCTCTCCGATATCTACCTATATAGATAAATGTTACATTCAAACTTATGTTAAAGGCAATCTCCATTATGAATCAATCCTAATTTACAAAACCTAGAATGATTTATAAAAATTCTCTCAAAGAAAATCTTTTAATGAAGATAGTGCTAAGCGTTTTTTACCAGATATACAACTATCCATTAAGAGTGTGATTGCTTAGAAATCCGGAGCAGACCCATAAGCATCTTTTTCATCTCTGGGGACTTACTTCTCGTAGGCTGGTGCCCGATGAATGGCATGATAGCGAATCATTTGGAAATAACCCAAGTGGTGAGAAAATGACAGGTATTATCAATTGTCATATGATCATCGATGAGTTAAACAATAAGACAATCACCTTAGATTTGAAGCCTCTGGACATAAAAATATCATCATCCTATACCCTTGTTTGGAGTCAATTGAAAAATTTGTTTTCAATCTGTGAAAAAATAAAACAACAAAGATGACCTCTCCGCCGAAGCTAGGAAAATTGGCTTCACAGCTGGCTGACTAGTTCATTCAGTGAAAAAATCGGTCAATTTTCAAAGACCAGAAAAAAATGCATTTCACACAGTGCCAAGAATCATATAAAAATCGCTGAGCCGACTGGGAGTTAAAGAACTCAGGCAAATTAGAGCTATCTTGGAAAAATAAGAAGCAGATCAAATCCTCATTGGCCTTCTCAAGCTAAACTAATACTATAGGTAACACGTGGACCTATTTCACTAAATTTTCTTTTTAAAAATTTCTCATTATAATAAATACGCAGTCTGAAAAGTGAGCTCTCATAATCTGTGGCCTCTTTTTAGTCATCTGTTGTTCCTTGTCATCCCAGGTTGCGTCAAACCAGCTCACCTTTCTCAGCGTTTATGTTTTCTGGTTTGCCTACAAGGGAAGAGGATGTCTGGTGTCTGCCTGGAATATTATGACTACGTGGTAGGATGTGCCTCCTACCAGCTGGAGTGCAACTGAAAACGTCACTCTCTCTGCCTTCCTAGGAAACAGAGAGGAAGCTTTGCCATTTACAGTGTTTAATATATTTCCTGTAAATGTGTAGGAAATGTCTGTTTGAAGTTCTGTAGCAAACTACCTTGATGTTCACAAGGATGAGACAAACTGCTTGATGGGAGAAATTATATTCAAAAGAGATTGCTAGGAGAGGAAGGCAGCCTATTTATTTACATGGAGATCAAAGAAGCTTCCCATGAATCGAGACTATTTTTTTTCCCTGAGTGACTGGCAAAAAATAATCCACATGGCTGATACAGAAAAGTGGTTTTTATTGACTTTATTTTGCTTGCATATGATAAAAAAATATTCAGCATACAAAAATGAAATCCTCGTAAAATTTATTTTCCCAGGAAATAATTTATATTCTCTGTACTAACATATATTGAATTCTGATGAAATAAGTGAAGATTTTGTTTCATTAATATTTTGACCACTCTTCTCTTTAAGGAATAACCAGCAATTTGGCTTATGTTAACACAATGGAAGCCGCACTTAACAAATAACTGCTATCAATGATTAAAGGCCTTTATAATCAAAGCCAGTAGAGTATTGTGCAGATGTCAGGATAATTTAATACAACAAACAGAATTCCTCTATATAGCCAAGACCATAATGATTTGCTGCCTAATACAATATTCCTCTCTCTATAAAAGACTGGATGTTGCCCCTAAATGAGAAACTTAATAGTTGTGTTTCATGAAAGGGAAAACCACACATTCCTAAATCATTAGCTTTTTTCTTCTTTTATGTATTCTACCTCCTTTTTCTCTTGCTAAGGTTGGCTGAGCTTTAAAGAATAGGAAGGGAGGCAAAAATGCAATCAACCTCAAAAATCACTTTGGCATAGCACAGACAACTGCATCCAATTAAAACATTAAAAAGTAAGCTAGTAATTATGTTTCCTATAGTGCCTTTTCATCAAGGATTTCAAAGTCAAATTTACAATTCCTCAATTATGCTTTGGATATTTCTAATTCTGATTCCTGGCAAATCTTCCTCTCTCCTTCCACACCTAACTCAAACTCAGAGTTCCAGATGAATTTGAAGAAGGACATTCATTTTGCCTTCCAAATCTGCTAGCTTTGGGTTCTTCATCTTCTTTGGCCTTTGCTCAGCTAACGAAATGACTGATTCTGAGTAATTTGGAAGCAGAACTTGGCCAATTCTAAAACGCTAAAAAAGTTACAGACTTTTAAGAATGAATAAATTTTTATGACTTTCAGTCATAAGTGATTAACTTGAAATGCATTACCAAAATTCTGCTTCCATAAGTAAAAATGATTAATGAAAAGCATAACTTAACCGTAAACTTGCAAATTAGTGTCTTCAAGATTCTTAGAAACAATGTTATTACTAAATGAGTTTTATGTAAATATGTTGCTAATGACCTAAAGCTTTTAGGTCCTTATTTCTTTAATGTACTTGTGTTTTCAACAGATACATGAAACTTAAGCTTTACACAGACTACTTAAATTCCTAATTAGCCTAGATCTAAGCAAATAAAATTATTGAATAATACTATTCCATAACTGCACTTCCTATGATCTTCAATATTTTAATAGCCCCTCCCTGGACTTCTATGAATACACTTATTTTTCCTAATTTAAAAAGTAATAACTATCCTCACATATATGTACATGGACACATACTTTTCTTATACTTTTTTCCTTTAGAGCAACAACATTTTTTTTAATTCATTCTGTTCTGTCATTTCATTCTCGAGGCTTGATTTTTAAGGGTTCTGGACCAACGCTTCTTTTTTACTTAAAATTTCATTACGTGGTTCAAGTATTTTAAAGCTATCCATAAATTAAATTAGAATCCCTCACAACAAGAATTTAAAAAACAATAAATGTCCAATCCTGGAAAAAATGTAGAATCTAACTTTAAACCTATCACTATCTATGTATTATTTAGCAATCCAGATACATATTCTGGTACTTAGCATCTAAAGAAGCAGCAAAATATATCATGTACAGGAACAAATTCTCTATGATGAGTGTTACCATTACGTATATCTAAAATATGCCACTAAAGGCTGGGGATTTAGCTCAGTGATTAGAGTGCTTGCAAGCACAAGGGCCTGAGTTCGATCCCCGGCACCACAAAAAAAAAAAAAAATAAATAAAAATAAATAAATAAATAAATAAAATATGCCACTAAAATAAAATTTTAAAAAAGGCAAAAAATACAAAAGGAATAACTCTTTAAACAAAGGATTGGGACACATTAAAAAACAAAAATAAAACACAGTGAATGATCTTGATATGTCTCTAAAAATAAAGAATTTAAGGTTAACATTTATGGTTATGCGCCTTGGAATTCTTCATCCTTCAGTAGCCCAATCTTCGCATGTGTCTGGTGCTCATAACAATTTAATATACAGAAAAGAAAGCTATTATTAGTCTCTTGGAAAATGAAGGCAAACAATTTCAAAGAAATCTAGAATGTTTAGGAAATTCTAGAGCTAGAGAGGGGCAGAATTAAAATTGTTATTGTTACATGTTGATTAGTGTGCACTCTTCTTGAATGATACTCTCTAGGCCTGTCTTCTTGAATGACATAATAATATCCCACTGTGAAACAGGCATTACAATTTTGTATTTACCTCGAATGTTTCTCAAAAAGGACCTTATTTAATGATATAACATTTATAAATCCCTTTGAATGAAGGAATCGTTTAAATGCAAAGTATTCTTGAGCATTATCCCCTTTACGCTCCCACGGGGTCCATAAAAATCAAATAGGGCTGACTGAGATCTTTTAGTAGCACAAATGTGTCATAAATTGACTCTCCACCTTGCTACACCAACCCCCAGAGAAAGTGCACCTCATGCAGATCTCTAAGTGAGGTTGTGATGCCGCCCAGGCCCAGACCCTCCACAGGGAATAGTAGGGTGAACTGACAGGCTGAAAGCCTTTCCTAAGCTTGCACTTAGTCTCACATCAGCAGGCAATAGGAATTAGTTTCTCGCAAAGCTCAAGCAAATGGAGGACAGCGATCAGGTTTTCACAGAGGCAACCCAGGCTTTTGGAGTGCAAAATGACACTGCACGAATCAAAAATTTTGTGATTTTGTTACTCTGCTGACACTGGCCAATACACACACCTCTTCGTCCTCTTTTCCTCCTCACTCTGCATTAGCGTTCAGGAATTATCATTTATATGATGTGCCTGCCTTCATCTTCATTTATTCTCCATTTTATTTTCTGTTGCCACGTCCAATATGGGCTTTTAACATATTGTTCAAGTAGTCTGGTGTTTCGATTCTAACTAATCTGTGGCCAGCACTTTTTTATTTTTCACTTAATAAATTGAACTTCCCCAAATCCAGCTCTCTATGGTTGCTTCCTTGCCTAGGATATGCCCCTTTATGAGTCCAATACCACCCTCATACTTCACTTAAGGCACATAACATTCAGTGCTTGGTTTTCCAGTTTCACATAAGCTGTTATTTTTGAAAGTTTCTAACGTATTTATCACATTTCCCCATGTATATGTCATCTTTTCTATATCCAAATTTTCTATAAAATCCTGTTTAGACACATTTCAATATGAATTATGGGTTTTTAAATTATTCATGTAAAATTTGCATACACTAAAAGTTGCAGATCTTAAATGAAAAATTCGATAAGCTTTGCCAAAAGTATTCATTAGGTAAATAACACCCTCTGAAAAGGTGCATAACATTTCCTAGTCCAGAATGTTGTCATCCAGTAAATCTTCATAATGCTATAAATTACTGTCACTCTGGTTTTTATCATTACAGATAAATTTTCCTAGTCGACAGCTTCATGAAAATAAGAACATGAAGAATGAATTCTTTTATGTCTGGCTTCTGTGTAATTTTATAAAAGTTCTAGATAAGATTTATGGGGCTGAAGAGATTCTCTATTTTTGTTTTGCAAGTACTTTCATCATGACTACATTTTGAATTTTGTCAAATGTTTTTCTTCATCTATTAAAATGATCACATGGCTTTCCTACATTATCCTGTTAACATTTTCAATCAATTTTTAATTAAAACAACTTTGCATGTTTAGACAAACACAAATTTATCATGCCATATTCACTCTTTTACATATTATTGGATTTGATTTCCTAAAACATTAATACATTTTTGCATACAATTTCACAAAACATTTGTAATTTTCTTTCTTTCTTTTTTTTTTTTTTTTTTTGGTGCTGAGAATTGAACTCAGGGTCTTGTGCTTGCTAGGCAAGCACTCTATTCTACCCACTGAGCTAAAACCCCAGCCCTGTAATTTTCTTTTGTTGTGTTTTCATAAATCAGTTGGTAAATGTTCCAGATTAATCAAGAATAGTATTTTTTCTCCCTTAAATAATAGAAGTCACTAGTGCCATTATATTGGCTTGGAGTTTTATGTGCAGCAATACTTTTAATTTCTACTATATTTTTAGTGGAACTAGGGCAATTCAGATTTGTTATTTATGCTTGAATTAGTTTTGATGTTATTGATTTTCAAAACATTTCATTGCATCTAAATTGCTGAATTTATTGGCTTACAATTGTTCATCATATTTCCACATTTCCATTTTATCGCCTTTAGGATCTGAAGCAAAGTTCTTTTTCAGTTTCGATGTTGGTAATGTATAGTTCACGTTTCTTTTTACTGATCAATGTACATGAAGGCTAACCCATTATAATTTTCTTTCCAAAGCCCACTGTTGGTTTTCCACATGGTCGTACGTTTCTATTTCACTGGTTTACATGCATCAATATTACACAAGTTTTGATTTAAATTGCGCTTCTTTGTTTTACCTTCCAAACTGGGAATTCAGATCTTGATTTTGAACCTTTGATTGGTTTTGAACTTTTCTTCTTTTACAATGTAAACCTTTAATTTAAAATTTCCTCTCTTAAATCTGCATTAACTGTAACTGGCATGTTTCAATTATTGAAATTATTAAATTTCTGAAACAGCCAAACCTTAGTTTTAAGTTGTATGTTGATCTGAGTAGTAAATTGAAATCTGGTGTCACCTAGCTCTGCCCCACCTGGGACAGGAATCATCCCTTTGGCTAGCACATCCATTCGTAGTGTTTATACTTCCTACTCACTACTCCCCTCGTGGCCAATTGGTCGCCAGGTGAGCTCACTGAATTGCAGTGTCTGCCTCTAGTAACCCTCATGTTTCTTCAAACTGGCCCTGAATGAGCCATTAGGGGACCAAGCATGGAGGGACAGATTAATTCTGGTACTCTGTGGAGACACTGCAGGCACAGGGAAAAAAAAAATATTGTATATAAGGTGTATATACAGTCAAAATACTTAATTTTTTCCTTCTCATTCTTTTTTTACATCCCAAAGAATTTATAAGTATTTTTGATGACTTTATTCATATATAAGCCACATATCATAATTCACCCGTTTAAAATTCATTATTTTGTAGTTTTTACTATAGTCATAGCATTGTGGGTTCATCATAGTTTATTTTATGTATGTAATTGGCTATACTACTGGGTACCCACCTATTTGGTCATATATCTGCGTGTTTCTGTGAAGGTATTTTGGATGACATTGATATTTAAATTGATGAATTTAATTCAGATTGCCCCTCCAATCACTTGAAAGTTCAAACAACAAAATGATTGGCCTTTCCTAAGCAAGAAAGCATTCTCATTCAGGCTGCCTTTGCAATTCCTCTGTATCATCAAACCTTTCTGGTCCTAGCGCTACCTCCAAACTTTGGACTCACACTAGGATGCTGGCTGTCCTCAGCTTATTGGCCTACCCTGCAGATACTAGATTAGCTGGCATTCTTAATCATGTGAGCCAACACCTTAGAATAAACACCATGCCATGCCCTCAACCCTCCTTGTATTTTTTCTGAAGAGCCTTAATACTACTAGTTTTCTTATATTTATTTTCATGGTATGTTTTTCTCCATCATTTCAATTTCACATATAATCGATCTTAACTGGAATACTTTGCAGAGATTTGGGTTTCATCCATTTTAACTTCCTCCTTTCTACTCCTTGACGTATACATTTCTAGGTAGTTCAGGACCCCTGAACTCTAATCTCTCCAAATCCTCACCAAGACCATCATGCAAATTTATTCTCAAAGTAGCACATTCTTAGTAAATCCTTACTGATTTGCATTGTACATATGGAATTAGAAAATATAGATACATGAAAAAGGTGAGATTAAATTCTCTCTTGATCCAAAAAAAGAGATAAACTACTTTTCTGAGCTAGCATATTTATTCATATAATAATATTCAAACTTACCCTTCTACGAATTGAAAAAAAGATAAGTAAAACTCAGAATCTAGAACTAAATAAAAGAAGAACCATAATCGAGAGGGATTTTTTCCAGTAATAAAGAAATACACAAATTTTTATGAAAGAAAGAGCCTGCATATTGGAGAAAGGTTAACTGAAGACTTAACATTTAGAAGATAGGTAGGACTACACCAAATTTAAAAGACAGGATAGATACTGTAAGGAACTGCCAATGGGTAGGAGAACATGGAGTGTTTGGGGCAGCAGTCGGCAAACGATATTTTCAGAGTTCTTGATAGTAAGTATTTTACATGTTGTGGGCCATATGGTGGTGTCTGATATAACCACTCTCTTGTAGCATGCAAGCAGCTGTAGAAAAACAAAATTAACAGTGCCTAGTCCTGTTCCAATAACATTTTCTTAGCAGTGGTGTGTTGGATTTGGCCTGCGGACCATCATTTGATGTGCCTTGATGTAGGTCATGGCAAGTGATTCACATTCCCGGGTTATGAAAGACAAGCTACAGAATAATGCCTGGAAAAGAAGCTTTAAAATAGATGTGACCAGATCATGTAGGTTTATGTCTTCTGTGTCAAGGAGTGAGAGACTTTTTTCCTGCAGAAAGTACGGAATTACTAATATTATTAAGGCAATGAAACAATATCATCGGAATCAGCTTTTCTGAAATAAATTTGAGCCAGTGTCCAAGGGAAGATCATAACTAGGGAGCTACCAGACATAAGAAGACCCATTAGGATGACCCATTACTATTAAACAGAGTAAAAGTGAAGTGACTGATACTGATCAAGTGAAAGAAAGAGATAAACATGCCACTTATTTGCATTGTGTGTTTACTTCACAAGAGTGGAATGAGAGTCTCCACAGAAAATAATCAGTTGATGAATCAAAAATAAAACTCAGGAATAAAACTTAGGACAATAAGATTGTTTAAAAACACATTGTGGTTGGAAGATGAGCAAAAACACATAAAGATTTAAGATCAAAACATTGTATGAATAAGTATTCAAAATCACTGATGATAAGGAAAAAGCCCACTAAAACAAATAAGTTACTACCTTTTATCCTTTAGATTTTTGAAATTAAGAAGTGGAAAATGATTAGTGATATTTTCGATGTAGGAATTCAGGTTCTTCAGTGCAATGTTAGTGAAAGTGCAGCTTTTTGTGACCTAGTAGGACGATCTCACAGTTTTTACTGAATTCTACCATATATTTGTTTACTCTATCACTCAGTAATTCCACTTCTGAGTTCATTCGATACAAGGTCACTTATAATACTTATGGTGTAAGTAGGAGCTATTTATCAAATTGTCATTTAAAAAGTGGGGAGTTTGGTCAAACTAAATGCTTATATATGGAGAAATGGTAAGTGTGATAAGTATGCAGCATGTACAGTAGAAGTATTATTGTTGAAACATTCACTGTATGCCTTATAAGTTCCTTGTCATTGTGCCCTTCCCATAAAAGGATTATATTCCCATCTAATTCTTGTTACACTTGGAAGTGTGGCTTAACTTGGCCACTGGAATATCAGTGGAAATGACATACACCATTTCTAAACTGAAGCATCAAGTAATGCAGCACAGCTCTTCTGCACATCTTTTCCTTCTGGCACATGAAGGGCTACATCCTAGACAGGAGCTCGTCCTTAAACTTTGATCCCAGGGTGAAGTGGAGGTAGAGCAAGGCCACACATTACATGTAACATAATTGGGAATTAAACTTTGTTTTCATAAGTCACTAGAAACCAGATGAGGTGTGTTATTGTAGTTCAACTTCACAAAAACTGGAGGATACACTGCGGAATATCATGCTGCAGTTAGATGAAACTAATTAAATATACCCAAACCAACATTTCTGGATCTTTAATAGCCAATGTAGAGTGAAAATGGAAAATAAAATGTGAGATATCTAATGCAATATTGTTAAGTAAATTAAAAACATAAATGAGTCAAACTGCATGCATTACACCAATTCAATGAAAAATACAAAATACATTAGTAAATTTGCCTATGGAATCTTAAGAGAATAAGAACAGTGAATAGAGGTAAAAATATCAAAAACCATAAATAAACATTATCCTGCTCATGAGTATGTGCATATCCATGAGAGTTATATGCTTTGAAAGGAAAGAATTATTAAATATGCGAGTAGCAATGAAGAGTTTATTTAATTCAGCCTTCTGCGTCTTAGGACAAAAAGAGGAAACAAAGAAAAATACTAGAGAGAGAGAGAGAGACAGAGAGACAGAGAGAAAAAAATAATTTTAGAGAAGTTTGGAAAGGAGGATATTTCACTAAGTAGGGGGAGATTTAACAGTATTAAAATGCCATGAAAGGTCAGTGAAGATAAGGACTGACAAGCGAGTGTTTGTTTTTCTCATTATGAAGTCACTAATGTAATCCTGTGTTTCTGTAATTGCAGGTATTATGAACCGTCGGGCTGGTCTGGAGCGGAAATTTGGAAGCAGTTTGTCAAGGAACTGTGTAATTGCATCTATCCCTTCTTCCCTATCTTTTGCATGAGAGAAAACAATTTCCAGCATTACTTGTATGTCTAAAGGGAAAAAACAAAAAATGTTCTTTCACTGCTTTTGTGGGGACTGCACCTGGAGGCCAGTATGTAAGTGTTGCTCAAAGTCTATCTGAGAGTCAATAAAAAATTGTGGATGACTTCAGTGTAATCTTTGAAAGATTATGGTTGTCTTATTCCAGAACACATAACAGTTACCTTCAGACAAGCTTTACTTTCCTGTCTGTTATTTCTGTTATCTGAGTCCACTGGAGTAATCTCTGTTAGTTCGCTGCAGGAGTGGGTGCCTAGCAGGGACGGCCTGGCTCCAGTTCCGTTATATCCTCCAGGGGGCGCTCCTTGTCACTGCCAGAATATTGGAAGACATGAACCTTTGTACAGTAATGCATGTAGTTTCTCTCTCCTTCTGATTTCATATTTGCTTAATAGGATCATATTCATGGAAAAATAAAGTACTGTTTTGCAGTTCATCTCCAGATCATCGTGTTCCAAATTATTATTGGCTACATTATTCCACAGTTTTATGACCTGTGAGCTTCCTGATAATAATAAATATATTTATGTACATATATGTATATAATTTTCTCCTCTTGTGCTTATTTTATGGGAACTATGCTGAGTAATTTGTGATAAGAAAGGAGAATATTAATTAATATTAAAGTACTTTTAGCTACAATTCCCTACAGAAAAATTGGATCAGAGAAAGGAAAAATAAATAATATAGTAATTATGGGACATCATTATATTAAAAATCAGAATTAAAATTAGAAAGAAGGTTTAAAATTCTAAATAATTAAAGTAGATGATTATAAGTGTGGAGGTTGAGAAGATATGTATGTAATTTTATCTTCTATTCACTTCCATCTCTCAGAAGATTTTCCGTAGGTTGATTGTTTTATTAGAATTAGCTTGAGTTGATGATAAAACAAAAATTTCCTAAAGTTCAGCTAAAGAACACTTGTCCTAAGAGATACCCTTGAAAAAGGAAGGGAGAAGTCTGCACATTGCATTATATTGGAGATTCCCAATGCACATTTGTTATAGAAGCTCTGAGAAGAAGTAATTTAAAGAAACTTTTAAAACTTGATCTAATACCAGATCTGAAGATCAATGGAACAGGTTAGATGCAGAAACAACTCCAAACACACTCAAATACCTCATCTTTGACAAAGGAGCCAAACCCCCTCACTGGAAGAAAGATAGTCTCTTTAATAAATGGTGCTGGAAAAATTGGCTTACCACATGCCGAAAACTAAAACTACAGACATGTCTTTCACCACGTACTAAACTAAAATTAACGTGGATCAGAGATCTAAGCATTACAACAGAAACACAAAATCTGCTGGAACATGGAACTCTTGATGACATAGGTGTAGGCAAGAACTTTATGAACAAAACTCAGACCGTGGGAAATACAAAGAATCAGCAACTGGGATCACATCCTACTAAAAAGCTTTTGCACAGAGGAAGAAATCACCAACAGAGTGGGGCAAAAACTTACAGAGTGGGAAAAAATTTTTTCAAGCTCTTCCTCAGACAAAAGTCAAACATCTAGAATATATAAAGAACTCAAAAAAATCAGATCTCCCCAAATTTAAAGACCCAATTCAAAAATGGGCATCTGAAATGAATAGACATTTCTCAGATGAAGAAATACAAATGGCAAATAAATACATGAAAAAATGTTCAGCATCACTGGTCATTCAAGAGATGCAAATTAAAACAACACTAAGATTCCATCTCACTCCAGGAAGAATGACTATTATCAAGAAATCAACCAATAACAAATGCTAGAAGGGTTGTGGGGAAAAAAGAATCCTCCTCCACTGTTGGTGGAAGTGTAGGCTGATCTAGCCATTGTGGAAATCAGTGTGGAGATTCCTCAAAAAACTACAACTAGTTCCAAAAACTACAACTGGTTCCATTTGACCCAGCTATTACTCTTCTTGGGATCTTCTCAGAAGAATTAAAAAAAAAAGAATTTACCACACCACAACCATGTTTATAGCAACATGATTTGTAGCAGCCAAGTCTTGGAAATAACCCAAATGTCCACCAACTACTGAATGGTTAAAGAAGATACGATTTTCTTTTATACAATGGAGTACAATTCTGCCATGAAAAGGATAAACTTGAAACCTTTATAGGTTAATGGATGCACCCCAAGAACATACTCTTAAGACACACATGAATACATATTGAATTGTTTCTCTGATATGAGAAAGAGTGAGTGTATATAAGGACAAAAAGGTATAACAGATATTGTGAAAAAGAAAGATAATATTCAAATGGGAATTGAACCAGAGAGGGAAGAAAGGGAAAGGAAGGAAGAGAAAGAGAAAAGAAAAGAAAAAGAAAAAAATGGAAAAATGTAAATAAAACTATTGTAAATAAGGAGGGGAAGGGAAGTGAATGGAGGAGTGGGGAAGGTAGGGAACCAAGATATATCATGTACAGGTACAAATTAACTATGATGAATGTGATTATTTGTTTATCTACAATGTACCAATTCATGATCTTGGTAAAAAAAAAAATGTAAAAAATGAAGGAAGAAGAAAAACAAAAAACAAAACTTGATCTAATACAATCTCTCCAACTTAAGCAAGCAGTTTTCTTCTTTCCATCATAGCTACCAATAAGCCTTAAAACTAAAACATTTTGAAGCACACATGATAAATATGCTAAAGATATTCACATGTTAAGAATTTTAAAAATTATTATAACTCCTGGTGGGTAACAGTCATTCAGTAATAGTTTTGTATAAGTGTATATAAAGACTAAAATGTATTGTGTTGGTAAAGGGAAGAAAATGTCCAAATGGGAAAGGGAACAAGGGAGGGGGAAGGGAACAGAGGGACAAGAGAAATAAGAAATGGAAGGAAAAAAATGGAAACAAAGCCTTTGTAGATAGGGAGGGAGGAGGGGGGAGGGGAGGGGAATGGGAAAAAAAGAAGCAACAAGATGTGTCATGTACAGGTACAAATCCCCTTTGATGAATTTATCACTATGTACATTTAAAATATATCATTAAAATAAAATTAAAAAATAAAGCCAATAACGGTATGTTATTTCAATTGATTATCTAATTTTATTTTATTTATTTATTTATTTATTTTTTTGTTGGTGCTGGGCATTGAACTCAGGGCCTTGCGCTTGGTGGGCAAGCACTCTAACCACTGAGCTAAATCCCCAGCCCCTCAACTGATTATCTAAAGAATACCTTAAAATGGCAAGGATGGGTGTCATAATCTGCATTGGACACAAAGAGGAACGAAGCTTAATATGATAAGCAAATTTCCAACCTCACACATCCATCTAGTTGGTCAAGGAAGCCAGGACTTAAGGACAACTTTCTTTCCCGTTAGTATTTTCCCCAGTAGTCTCATATCTAATGTATTTAATATTGCGGACTATCCATCACACTGCATAACTGTATCCCCCCAGGATTTCTAAAACTGAATATTACACTTTAACAGCGTACAGTGATACGATCAAAGTTTTGCTCAAGTTTCTAGCGCATAGCGCCAGTATCGCACAGTAGCTCTGATACAAGATAAAGATCCTGTTTTACGAAAGAGGCAAAAATGAATTTTAACCAATGTGGCTTTTAACAGAAGCCAAAAGCTGGCATCGTAGGATTCATTTTGGTCTGCGACATAATGAAGCCAGAATATACTGTTTTTCATTGAGCAGTGAAAATGGCACTCTGAATTGTTTCAGATACAGATACATGTTAGGCTATATTCTAAAACACCCCCCGGCATAAAATGACCTATAAATTGACGTAAATTCTATAACATCCCACAGTCGTTCATGTCTCTACACCCTGCAGCAACCACTCTCAGGAAAAAAGAGCTCTAGCCCGTAAGATTAGCAAATAGGTAGTGAAAAGCAGCAGGAGCCCTCTGCTGAGACACGTACGCTCAAGTGACGGGGTCGAAGGAACAAGCACCAGGGAAGGTGGCACAGCCCGTCTCCTGCTGAAAGGCACATGTTCGTTCATTGCTTTTGGCATATTTTATCACTGTAGAACTGTTATACACTATTTAAAACTATCTTTACCTGGATTCAACTGCCCCCAAAGACTTCAATATTCCAATAAGCTTTCACCGCCCTTTAGGATCTTCAAATTGCTGAGCAGAAGAATGGACAGTAGTTTACTGTTATTCATGGGATATGTCTGAGGTTCATTTACTTCATGACCTTTTTTAATGACATTTAAATATTAATTTTATGACATTTAAATATTATTAAAATGGGGACAGAAGTATCATTCATCTGTTAATATTTATTTTTTTTAGTGGTACCCCAGATTGAACCTAGAGCCTTCATACTGAACTGCATCTGTAACATTTTTAATTTTTTTTTTTTAATTTGAGAAAGAGTCTCGCTAAATAGCTTAGTTGCACAGGATGGGTTTGAAATTGTGATCCTCTTGCCTCAGCTACCCAGAGTGTCCAGTATACAAGTGTGTGCCACCATAATTAGTTAATATTAAAACCGAAATCTTGCAAAACAAAGCAGGAACTATATTACTTAGCCACCAATTTGTTACCATTCTGTTTTATGTATAGAATGGTATCCATACAAAACTGAGTACGGTGAAGGTGAGGAGAAGTGGACATAAACGAATTAAAGTGTGTTCTGTACATGTACTGACTCCTCACAATGAATGTAACCATTACGTGCTGAACACATATATTAAGAAAAATAAAATTTGGAAAAGAAAAGTACAAGGTACATACAGTACCTAGAAAGCATTTCCACTGAATGGTAAACGTGGCAGAACGCCCAGTGCTATTTGCTGTCGGTGGTTCTATTCTTTCGTCATAAGGGTGATCTGTGCACTGGCAAAGACCTCCTCGGAAAAGACTGTATCTTCTAGCCCTTTTGTACCTTGCTAGAGTGCAAGTCTTACCTTGGGTACTAGTGGGATATGAACACAAGCACCTACATGATATTTTTCAGTTTACCTTTAAAGAACTGGCCATGTACTCACTTTGTTGAGCTACAGAGGAACTCGAACCTGCAGGGGAGGGTACATGCTGAGAATAGCGCATTGCAACGTGGCCTTGGACTATCTACCTCTAAACTGCATCAGAAGAGAAGTAAACTAATTTCTTTTGTCACTGTACTTTGGGGCCTTTTATTATAATGACTTAGCCTAATACAGTGAGTCACGTGGAAACACATTCACAAAATAAATTAAATGTAGGCCCTCTCCATAATGTAATACCAAAATAGCAGAAGCAGGAATAAAATGGTGATAACATAGTACTTCACTCTAGCATTTTATTTTATGGCTCAGCCCAAATTTGTTCTAAATACCTTAGTGTTAATGTCAGGAAACCTCAGCCTGTATATGCCAATTTCCACCTGTGTAACTCTGAACACCGTTGAAACCCTCCGTATTTAAATTTCTACAAGTGTTGCCTGAGAATGGTGACTTCCACACAATGCTGATCTGAGGCTCAAGCATCTGAAGTTTGTGTTAGATGGGCTTTGACAGCCCCACTTTACATAGAAGAAAATCAGATTTCAGAGGTTCTCTGGAATTTCTCGCTAATAAATAGCATCGCCTGGGCTAGAACTATGGTCTTTCCTGATACATTATACCACCTCCACGTTGCTAGAGAGCTTTCCTTTCTCTCAATATGGGGTATCGAGGACACTGGGGTCCATGGACATACTCTCAGAATTGAGTGAATATTTTAAAGGTGTTCACTGAGTTCTTAAATTTGAAAGGATGTTTTATTAAGTAAGTTTAATGCTTGAGGAAATTATATTTTGTCTTTGAATCTATCATTGTCATCTGGGAGATGCTATCCATGAAACATAACATGTTTTGAAACTATGACATTAAATTGGTTTTTCCTGTGGATATTTTATAATGTTTTGAAAGGGAATATGATTGTTACTTAAATTTATGATGTTGCTGTGTCATAGGTAAATAATTTGTATTAAATAGAGGCAAATAAACAGGATCAATAAATTAGCTATTTTAGCTCCATCTTCATTAGATTTTGTTTTAGTTTTGGTTTTGTTAATGTATTTTGACATGTAGATAAGCCATCACTGATTCATTTAAAGAATCTTTAAGTAAACACTCTATCTGAAGCATATGGAGTTAAATTTTAAGCTATGGTGCTGAGGATGGAAAGATTACTGTTACAAAATTTATTGTGATTATATTGAATTTTAATAGTTCATTTAACTCAGTAGAATTTGTTTCCTAGATTACCAGATAATGGTTTTGAGGATGGGGCAATATTTTATTCTCTTTTCTATGCCACCATTTGCATATTGCCTGCTAACTGGAAGAATGAGTAGGTGAGAGAACAGATCAAAAATGATATGCCATTAAAATCCTCCTGCCCTGTGTTGTGTGCTCCCTCAAAAACTAGATCTGAGCACTCTCTTCTTTCCTTTCTCCACATTCTTCTGGGGATTCTGAGATGGTGAGCCTGCTGTATTTCTTACAAAATAGTCTTAAGTCCATCACATTTTTATTATGTGTCAAAGTCAGAGATTTCTCTTCCCTCTCTGATTAGGGGATAAAAATCCCTTTCTCTTCTGCACTGACGTGTGTACTGCATCCCCTTTTCTCTCAATAATAATTGGATGTTAATATGAAATTTATGTAATGAAAATTGGTAATGGAAAATAACTGTACTAGAAGAATGAAAATCACACAACCTTGCTTTATTTTACTTATTCAAAAAGAATGGCCAGAGAGAAAAAAAAAGAGCCAGAACAATTTCTTAAGAAAATATTTTAGAAAATTTGAAATAACTTCAAGAATACAGACATAATTTTATAGACAAATCTATGTGGGGTTTTTCCCCATTATGTCTTGCTTTTTAACTTTAGTTGAGAACCTATCAGAAATATGCCAGAATTCCTGTTTTCACTAAACATTTCAAAAACATGCTTAATTGAAATGTACTTTAATCAACAATTTAAGATAGAAGACTGTTTTAAATCTCTGGAAAATGAAGAAATGTTATTTGAAGACTATTTAAAGGAATCAATTAAAATGTGTTTACCCAAACTGGATGGAAACTGGAGACAGTGGTGTGGTCTGCGGGCTACAGTCAGGTTCTGCTCTCATTGCCCTCTTCTAAATGGGGTAAAAGACTCTAATACAGTTAACTAGGAAGTATAATTGAATATGGTGAATGATTAACGTAAAAGTTATTGCAGTAAACGACACAGTGCCATTAATCACTGTCAACATAATCCCCCTCGCTTCACACGCACTTACCCATCATTCTTGCTACTTTCTGAAGCAGTTCTGGAAGCCCTCATTCCTGAGTGTCTTCGGTTATACTCTCATGGCTGCCTTGATGTCCTGAATCAATTCAAAACATTTAGGTTTCATGGTCATTTTGACTTTGGGGAAGAGCCAGAGGTAGCAGGTGACAGAGCCAGTGAATAAGGTGGATGAGGACGCACAGTAATGTTTTGATTTGACAGAAACTGCCATACCAGAAGCGACGTATAACACAAGGCACTGTTGTGATGGAAGATGTAAAGGAATGCGCCCTTCAAGACAGACTGTTTTCTATATACATCCTTTCTTAAATCCTACAACATCCAGAGTTCACTATAGAATTCCTGGGTACAAGCTCAGCTCACACAGTTCCAACAAGATAAAGAAAAAAAAAATCTAACATCAAGATTATGTACTGGATGATTTCCATTGAGAACTCTTAAACTTGATCTCAAGAGCATAATCATAGACCTGTATTTCACTTCCCATGATGCCATTTCTTAAAAAACGTGGATCTGAAGTGGCAGGACCATGCGACTTCAATGGAATATGTTGTTCTTCATGGATGACATAAGTGTGACTCATGTCACACTTAAAAACACACTTCCTCTCAATTGTATATTCCAACAGACTGCACCAAACAAATTGAAATTTGTCACACACTTCCAGTGGCTTCTTTTTATTAAAGACCCCTCCCATTCAATTGCATGGCCTCAGCAATAGCATTTGGAGTAGGTTTAGATCACACCTCATATATACAACCCCAAGCAATATCTCTTGGCATAAAGATGTGCCAGGTAAGCAAAGGAGGTTGTGAACATTCGGAACACTGACCAGTACTATACTTTGTCTAAAATATCTGCAAGATTGTAAAGCTACACAAAGATCTGTAAATTTGAAAGGAAGGTTAAAAATTTTGAGCTAGAAGGTAAATCGCTGAAGCGACAAAGTTTACGTGAAAGCTTTTGAGGTTTTGCTCTCTGAGTTTAAAGAAAAGTTTTCTACTTAGAACACAGACAGTATAATAATCACAAAACACTTTAAAATTCTTTGAAATACATTCACAATTGTATGTTTTTTAAGTGTTCATAGCTTGTTTTTTTTTTTTTTTACTATTCTGTTTTTTGTTGTAAAGATTCTTAAAACTATTAATGCCCCTATCTATAGTTACTTGAGAGTAAAACCACACATGCGAAGACCACAAGTGTTCAGCGTGGGTAATAGGTTTACAAAAGAACAAACCCATTTTGGGGGTAAGTTTTGAACTTTAATAATAGATTCTGGGATGGGAGCTCCAAAATAGAAATAATTTAACAAGCAGCGTAAAGGAGAAATGGTAAGAAACAGAAAGGTAGACCTGTGGAGATGGGAAAGGGCCTGGGAAAGGAGGGAGAGGGGAGAAAGGGAGTGGAGAGTAAAAATGATGAAGATGCGATTTGTATGTGTACCAGTTCCCCAAGATGAATGTAACTATTATGCATCACAAACATATCCTGATAAAAAATAAAAATACCTTCTGTCCTGGGATAAATACACTTACGCCATGCTAGCATGATTAATATTACTGTACATCTTTCTTTAATGCTCTCATTTGAAGGAAATCAAGCAGCATGATCTAGTCCAACAACATCACATCTCACCCTTCCTTTCTAGTGGTAACTGAGCACATTACAAGCATTTTTCCCAAGAGGGATTAGAAAGTTTCCCATGGGGAGTTGGCCTTGCAAATTATAGCCAAAATAACAAGCAAATGTTACAAAGTACTAAACAAACAAAAAATTCCCCGAATATCTGAATTTTCCTACTCACGTCTTAACTTGCTATTGAACATGTGGCAGTCATTATCATCACAAAGGATGATAACGGCTCTGAATAGAAGAACACAAGTTTATAAGAACTAGATAACAGTATTATTAACATGGTCTTCAATCACACTGATAAACGACCCAGTGTAATTGGGTCCCAGGTCATGTCTGCAAAGCCAGGCAAGTAGTAAAGACTCATGAGTTGTATGAAGATAAAATCTTCTATTTTCTGTATCATTTTGATTGTGTTTATAGTCCATCCTTTTAGTACACATATGAAAGAATGAACTCTCTTAAGTACATTTGTGCATTTTCCCAAATAAATTGTTTTGATGAGCTCTACTTTATCGGGTTGCTCTGGTCTTGGTTCTGCTTATGTTTCACAGATTCCCTTCTCGTACAAGCAGACAAACATGGAAATGTCAGGTCAACTGATTGGGTTTCCACAGAAAGTTCTACAAATTAGGAAGAAACAGTATAATTTTGAAAAATAGTCACATCAAAGGCTTGCAATCTAAGTAAAATGCAACCCTCTCTTACAAACCACTAACCACACACTGTAATTTTTAAGTAACATTTTAGTGGAGTATTTATTTTCAGTTCAATGCCTTGTTTGCAGCGTTGCTCAGTGTATGGCCCAATGGTTCCTGATTAGCTGTGTCAGATATGTCTTCTTGGAAACACTGAATAGTTGTACTTCTGTTTTGGCATATCCTGCTAAGGGTCACAGAAAGTCACCTGAAGGAGTTTGCATTGAAGGAGAATAAGAGGAAAAGGAAAACATGCTTCCAGGAAGTTGGAGAATTTAACAAATGGTAGAATTTTAACATACCATGTGGTGGGTCATATAGGGGAAATGGTGTGGGAACTGGACAAAACTTTTGTTAGTTTGTCATTAATGTACTAAAACATCAAATTTAAGTTACTAGGTGGTAGTAGCTTCCGATTATGCATGTCCTCCAGAAAGTGAGAGTTATAAGATAAGTATATTATTCTTATATTACATAATTCTTCATAAACTAAATGTACTGAAGAATTACTGTGTATCTTTTGATATCTTCATCATTGCACTGAAAGTTGCATTGCTACAATTTTGAAAGTGAGTTTTTGTTTTCATTTAGCTATGCTCAACATTTCATTCTGTAAGTTCTGTTTTTTATTTCAGCTGTGTTAACATTGAAAACCTCTTCTGGTTTTTTTTACTGCTTCTCCTGCTTCTCCCTCCCTGTATGGTTTTCCTTTTCCTTCCTTTCTTTTCTCTCTACTTCTTTTACAAATTTTCCTTGTCTTTCTTCCTGTTTATAAAGTTAAAATCAAATAACAAAGGTGATTATTTTTAGTACTTATCCTCCTGGTTCATGTCACTCAATAACCGCGATCATTTGACTATTTTAATAATTATCCATATTTCTAACTAAACACATAAAAATAAGATGACATTTCAATTCATTTGAATTGCAATTTCATTTGAATTGTAGACATAACCCTCTCTAGTTAAACAGAAACTATTTAAAAACACAGATACACACAAACACACATGCACACACACAACTTTGTTGTGGTCTTGCTATGGCTTTACCAAAGTTCTTTAAAAATTCTCAAAGCCAAAGGATAAATACTACCTCGTTTGCTGATCTCTAAAAGCCCATAAGAATGTTCTGCCTGTCTACCTAGTGACAATATTTTTAGCGACTCCTCTAGACACCCAGAACTAGAATCATACTACAGTCGTCCCTCGTTATCCACAAAGGATGGATTTCAGGAGCCCTCAGGGTAAATATTTTCCATCATGATGGATTGAATTTTCAGATGATGAACTTCTTTATCTTTTGCTAAGAAGGACCAGTTGTACTCAATTTGCAAGTTATCCAACAAGACCAGTTCTTCCAGGAGACCATGCCACTTTGTACATTGATATTCTCTCCTAACCACTTTTCTTTCTGGAAGAATTCTACTCATTTTCAAGATATGTAAAAGGGAAACTTTCTTCCCTACCTGAGAAGAGTAATTGTCCTTTCTTTCTCCTGGCACTCCCTAGTATTTATGTGCATTCCTTCCACCCATTATCACTACATAGCTGTTGTACCCTGAGCACTTGGAGAGTACACATTTGTCTTATTCTTCTCTTTGTTCTTAGGTTGAGTATTACATTGTCTTGCATGTGGAAAGGGATTAATACATTACGTGTTTGCTAAGTGACTAAAATGATAAATAATGACAAGAGTTGCAATAACAGAATTGTGTATAGCACTTACTAAACACCAGGAAATGCTCAAAGTATATTAGATTTTTGATTGAATATTTGTAATCCACACAACAGGCATGTGTCATATTTCTTTTGTTTTGCCTACGAGAAAGCTGATTGTAGAGATGCTAAACAATTTCTCTAAGATCACGCTGCTATAGGGACAAATCTAATATTTGAATCCGGAGAGATTGTTTCTGGAATGCAGATTTGGTGCTTTCACGAATTCACTTCCTGGCTTAAGAAATGTAGGTATCTCCCATCTTCTCTAGGATAAATTTTACGTTTATTAGCAGAGATAAAATTCTCCCTTCATTTTATGTCTTGTGCATTCATTTTCAGATACTTATCTTCCAGTTCCCCAAAGCTGCTCTCATATTGAAATATTTGTCACACTGCCAGATTCACTGTTTTACAGCTATGTGTATATTTTTTCTGCTTGCAAGTTTACCTACCCCAACCCCTGCGTTTACTTGAGAAAAACAATAACATACACTGGGAATGTTCAACCATCACTATTTCTTTGAAGACCTCCTGGATATTTCTTCCTGAGATTTATATGTTTTAGTACAAAATTATATGAAGAAATGCTGATTGGACCGAGTTAAATTTTAAGATCCTCTGTTCATCATTATGGAATGAATAAATGAAAGTATTAGAATTAGAACTCAGAGAGACAAAGCTGGTACTAAGATGTGATAAGCCAAAAGTACAAAATAAAGATTTGCTTTGTGCAAAACTATAAGTTCCAGTTGATTTTCTCTGTTGCTTTTTAGCTTAATTTATTGTCAATACAAAGTTTTATAACAGGTATGGTGAAGCAGCAATAAAGATCAAGTTATAAACATATGGTTTCCTTTCTGGATAGTTCGTAAGATTAATGCAGCTGCCTATGGCTTATGCATTGCTGACTCCAGCCCCACAAAAATGAAACATCATGAGCAGCAATGTGTGCTTTATGACTTAATTTGTGACCTGTCTTTGGGTGGGACAGAGAATCAATGTCCTCCTATTAGTTTCCATATTTTGTTTTATGAGTCTCATCCCTGAACAGTCTTGTCATTGATGAATACTTCATGTTAAATAGTGGGAAATCCAATCAGGAAAGCTGGGCACAAGGGATTAGAAAACTACTGCCAGTGCAAGGATAATTAAAAGGAATATGCAGATATACTCCAGAATCTGCATAGAGAGGAAAACAAGACTCTAACTCTCAATGACAGAGAGACCAAATGAAATCAAACAAACAAAACAAATAGAGAATAAACAGGCCAAATCATTTTTTTTTTTTTTTTGTGGTGCTGGGCATTGAACTCAGGGCCTTGCACTTGCAAGGCAAGCACTCTAATCACTGAGCTAAATCCCCAGCCCCAGACCAAATCAATTTGTATTAAGAAAGACACAATTTAAGTTTTCATTCTGGAGAACCAACTATTTTTAGCCAAGTAGACCTCTCTCTCTTCAGTTTTTGTTTTGCTTTGTTTTATTTTTTTCTCCTACAACTGACTTAACTTATAGGTATCTTATACTTATAGCATTTCTAGGTGACTAAAAACATCACTAGATTAGAGGAAGGGTAAGAGACATGTTAGCAATTAGTAATTATGAATCATTCCTGATATGATTTAAGGGTCACGGTATAAACTGTTCAAGTTGCCTCTGAGCCTTTATGGGACTCAAGGTGAAATATCTCAGAGGGCAAAAGATTATTCTCTGCTAGTGCCACTGACCAGACAGTACTCCCTTCTTATAGTAGACGAGTTGTGTGAGTGTATGTGCTAGCTGAGCTCAGGAGTCATCTTGATTGTTTGGGGAGCTGCCTGGGGATGGTGAAGTGCCTGTCCAGGCATGTCCGGGCAGGTCTCTGGAGGCATGCCTTTGGAGTGTATGCTCTGTGACTGGTGCTCTTCCCTGGGCTTTGCTTTCTGACCTCCATGAACTAAGAAGCTTTGCCCTTTATGCCTTTCTGCCATAAGGTTTCTTCTTTTGAGCAAGCTCACCATGGACTGAATCCTCTAAAACCATGAACCAAATAAACCTCTTCTCTTTTAAATTGCAAGTGTCAGGTATTTTTTCCTCAGCAACAAGAAAGTTTGACTAATACAGTGTAGCACGCAATAGTCAAAAGAGTATGAATTTTGGAGTTGTAAATAACTTTATAATTCTGAAGACTAGGTTTAGGAATTTCAGCAAGTTATTAACTTTAATTTTTTCCACCTATAAATTATGAATTCAAAATATTTTAATTTGAAGCTTATCACAAAATAAGAACAAAACCTACCTTACAATATGTGGATTAGTCTAAAATGCTTGTATAAACAAAAAGGAGAGTTTTATAAAGTTTTTAATTGTTTCCTTTTGAACAAAAGAAGTTTGGTGATACCCTATTATACCTTACAGTCAATAACTAGAACTATGCATTTTTAAAAGCCCTAAAGCTGCTTAAAACATTGATTTGAAATATAAACAAAAGAAATAATTCCTTAACAAAAGTGTAAAACAACAATATTCCAGATGAAATTATCATTCCAGTAATGGATACTGAAAAGGCAAGTAACTATGGAATTTAAGAATTTTGTGCTATTGATGTGAAAGAAAATACCCTAAATACTAATGTTATAATCTATTTTATCTTTATAGACTATAGCTGGAATCAATAAACTAATTCTAAAATTCTGGCTTTTGCTTTAACTTGCAGCTTGGTGAACTCTCTCCTTCATCCCCAAATTTAGATAACCCCGTTCCTCATTTATTTGACATTTTGAGTATCAATGCATATTAATTTAATGGGGTTATAGAATATTGTCCTTATAATTTATACCATAAGGCAGTGATGGTTCAGCCAAAGAGGATCTTATGAGCAGCTATGGTTAGTTGAGCAGAGGTCAGTATTAGAAGAGATGAAGCTGAGAGTTTGGATTATTAAGACAAAAGCAGGTGATGTTGACGTAGATGCAGCAGACCAGAAAACAAAGCTCTACATATGTCACTCAAAATAAATAATACAAACCCTGTGGTGATGCTGGCTTTCTTGCCAAGGTGAATGCTGGATTTTAATATCAATGTCAATATTACATAAGTATACTGATTTTGGACAAGTTTAATCCTTGAACTGCAATTTAATATTTGTAGTAACAATGATATAGATGCAATTCAAACTGTGGGACACTTTATCATTAAATAAATTTTCTCTAGTTTTTTACATGGTATGATTTTTGAAGAAACACCAAAAGTAGATTCTATCACAGATAATACTCACCTGTAGACTACTAATTCCCTTTGCTTCATCCTGTGTTCACTGTAAAAATCTTCTAAAACCAAGCAGCAATTTTTGTTCTACTTTCATGACCCATTTCAAATAATAAAGAGTAGGGTATATTTACTGGGGATAATATTATATTAAATGAAGAATAGTAAATTAATCTTTAAAGCAAAAGAGAAAAAAATAAACAAGCGGTACTTTATTATCTTGGCGACAGTATAAAACATAATGAACAATGTACACAACTGTTACTTTAAAGATGCCACAATTAACTGTATATCAACCTACATGATGCAATTATTTAAAATACTTTATGAGTTATTAAATAATAAAGGAATTATTATGGGCAAATTAAAAAAAAGAAACCCTTTAAAATGGCTAAGTTTTTAAAAGGCTTATATTTTTGTCAGTATCAAAAAAAATGAAAATATAGCAGAGATTCTGTGCATTTCTTTAGAATGGTATTATTTCAGGAAAACAAGGTTTTTTTTCTTGCAGAGGGGTGTCAGGAAACATCCAAGTATGTTTAATTCACAGTCTAAATATGTCGACGGGAAAAAGAGTGACAAAACAATTGTAGAGAACTCATTAATTTTTGATAACTTGATATATATGAAATGAAATTTCAGTGTCCTTTGAACATGTGATTACCTGATTAATACTTTGAGCATTTTTAAGAGATTTATTGACAATTCGAGTTCATTTTTCTGTGACTTAACCTTCTTCCCTTTCCTTTGGAGTAGTCTGAGGTTTTTCTTATTGATGAAAACATTCATTCTGAATACTAATTTCTTATGTGTTATGGGTACACATGTTAGAAAGATTTACATGTACCAATGGAGTAGAAAATATGCAAGAGATTGTAAAACCTCAAATTTAGGGTGATGGCTAGCCTTGGAAAGGAAGTAATTAAATGAATTGGGAGAGGGTGTATTATCCACTTTTAAACATTGTACTTGTTAGAATTTTTGACGTAAATATGGAGAAATGGTAAGACTTTAATCTCACCAGATGACTCCGCAACCAGGTTTCTGACCTCTCAGGAATAAAGGTCTTGGGTCCCACTAACTTGATGTGGGTTTAATCAAGGATAAAAGGAATCTGAAATAGGATGTAGAGAGAAATGAAAGCCACTTTCAAATTTGAAACCAGTGACAACTGCATGAGCTGTAGTTCATCCTCCTGATCTTCCTCTTTTTAAGTCTCCTTAGGGTAAGAAAGTAACCCAAATCCTTGAAAAGCATCTCGCAGATGGGTTGAACACTCTAGGAACTCTGTATATCTAAGGACCACAACAGGGGGATTGTAGTCATTTCAGTGGTTTCATCCAAACCTTCCTCCAGGATTGAGGTAGTCATCCCCTTACTGCCGGGGAGACTGGATGCTGAGAGCGCACGGCTGCTTGTCAGTGTGAAAACTAACACATTGTGACAAGCACATGGCTGCTTGTCATCGCCACTAACAGAAGCTTTCTTGGCTAAGGTTGCACCCCTTCTCCAGGACAGGTAGGACCCAGTGATTGGACAATGAAGTACAGAGACTTGAGTCCTTTGCCTGGATTTGAGATTCTCGGAAGGGTCTCCTGAGATCTAGAGCTCCCCGTGTGAAAAGCTGAGCTCATTATCTCCACTGTGACTCATTTAACATTATCTTGTGCCCAGTCTTACTTCCCTTGCTCCCTTAAAATTGTTAGTGAAACCACCCCTCCGCCCAACAAACCCCTTTGCCCCACACTCTGTTCTTTGGCAGCCTAATGACAGGCTCTGAATTTGGAAAGAGAAAGATCAAGGGAAATTATATTTAGCTTATATTTATGTTCTCAACCTAATTCAATAGGTCGGGAAAAAGTGTGAATTCAGGATAGAATGTTTTCATGAAGAAATCAGAACTTGGAAGGCGGTATGATACTCTGAAGAATCTCCAAAAAAATAGGACAAAGAAAGGTTCAGATGCCTTGAGATTGATCTTTGTTCATGAAATTTGTGAAGAGACATGATCCATCTTCAGATATTCAGAGTTTAGAGCAATATACCAGTCTCCCTTTTTATTTGTTCATTTACTCAACATCTATGAAACTATTCTTGTATGACAGTTAACTGTGCTAAGCACAGATAAATCAAATAAGATGTAGTTCCCAAATGCAAGGAACTTATAAGATTGTGAAAATATAGATAATAAACCAAAAGTGGCAAACAGTATAATAGATGCTGAAATAGCCATGTATAAAGAATTCCATGTTAGTGGATTGGGGAAAAAATAGATGTGATGGGCATAGAGGGCAGCTAAAGTCTTTCTGGAGGAAGTAAGGATTGAGTTGACCTTAAAAGGACAAACAAACTATCCAGGCAGTTTACAAGAGAAAAGAATTTGGAAAAAAAAATTATCTAGAAATGACAACCTGTTCTAAGACATCTGAGGCAATAAATTCGATATAGTCTGGAATAACCAATACAAAAAGCATTGTAAAATAATGGTAGTGGCCAGATTATGGTTATTTATGAGCATAAAGGAAATGTGTTTGAATTTACTCCTGCCAGGGTTGGGACAGGCACTTGAAAGGAGTTAAAATGAGGAATCAAATGAGTAGAAGGGAGCTTTGCAAAGATTATTCTGAATACAGGCCATTATAGCTCCATTTTTCATTTAAAGGGGAAAATATAACCACGCAGGGTCCTGGAAAACTACAGTATCTGATGACACGTTGAATCACTCTTCTTGCGAATTCCCTCTTCTAAAACTCGGTGTCAAGTGGTCCACACCCATCAGCCAGATGTCCGATGATGTGGGCGGGCAAAGGGAATTAACAAGGAATGGCAAAGCCCCCTGCAGCTGAAGCAGGGAGAACTCTTCCCAGCCACTGGTATCCAACACTTACTGACATTGGTTCTCACAAGTGAGACACCAGAAGAAGTTAAATTTCAAATTATATTCAAGCTAAATTTCAAATTATATTCAAGTTAAATTTCACTGAGAGGTAGGATGATTGTAATCAAACAAACAATCAAAAAATAAGTCTAAAAAATTTCGTGAGGTGGAAGTAGGGGGCACCGATTGTGAAAAATAAAATTGGATATGCAGTACACGCTACTCCAGCAGCCTCCTGGTGGTCAAAGCTAAGGAGGAGGGGAGGTCAGGGTTGCATGTAACTAAGATGAGGCCAGCGTGGAAATGAGTCCGGATTCCAAGGAATCTCAGTGGACGGTTTCCACAGACGTTAACTTAGGGCAAAGAGCAGAGGGAGAAAGTTGAGAGCATATGGGACAGGAATGGAGGCTACTCAGGGTAAGCTTCAGGCACCTCTGAAAGGTAAGCACACAACGTGTCCGCATCCCATTTCTCTTTCTCTCACTCTTGCTGACCCTGACCTTGCTCTTTGAATCAGTAAAGCTGAGGCAAATGATGTCAAGAGTAAGCTTGTCGATCCTTCTTCCATATTATTCATCTTCTCTCAGTGTTTGAGTACATTAATTGTAGCTATTTTATACCCTTTTTTCCTGTTGATTAGTTGCATAAACATAATAATGTTTAGGTCCCCATGTACGAAGGTGATCCCATGAGTTATGTCACCCCATGCAGTCACAGCCATCGTAACTGTGCATGTACACTCCATACTGTTCACACAATGAACAAATCACAATAACGCTCGTCTCAGAGTTTGTGTGCTTAAGTAAAATGTACTTATACATCATCTCTGATCTGTTTCCTGTTAGTAATTTCATTCTTTATATTATGTGAGACTTTGTGCCTACAACAATCTCAGAGGCTTCAGATAGTTGTGGCCTCTACCTGAGAGGGTATCGCCCTTTCACGGATAGGCAGACAGGACAGGGGACACGCCAGTCCAATCAGACTGTGCTGGCAGGAGGCTGATAGGTAGATTTGAGTTGACTACATTTACAAGGACACTAAAAAAATCCCACCAGGAAAGAAAAGCAATTGAACTAAAGTGAATCACAGAACTAACTACAGAATAGATATATGGCAAAAAAGAGTCAACCCATAACAGCTATAACCATCAATGTAAACGGGCTCAACTCACCTATCAAAAGAAACAGGCTAGCAGAATGGATCAAGAAAGAA
>PVJO010010585.1:0-63592 GCA_004026905.1 Hystrix cristata
ATATTTCCTTGCCATTTTGATTTTTGTTTGTTTACTTGTTTTGTAATTTGATGTTTAAAAAAAAAACCCTACAGCCTACGCAGTTGTATGAGCGTTTCTTTGACTCGGGCAGCAGCCGTAGGGTTTAAAGCTTTCCCCTTGCACTCTCTGGTTTTTCAATGTTAAGGTTTTTCAGGTTAAGGTTTGCGATGATAATAACAGCTGAAGTGATTCACAACGGTGCCAGGCCGGGCACGACCTTCAAGGCGCTGACCTGTACAGGCAAATTTGGTTAATCACCACGACAGCTCTAGTCACAGACGCTGTTGCTGCTCCTAGTAGCAGGATTACTCGATCCCAGAGAGAAGGACGTGGACAAACACACACCAGGCTGAGATTTGAATCCAGGCCATCAGTCTTACCGCTTAGATTCTACCATACATATTTCAGATGGAGAAGCTGAGCCTCGGTGAACCAAAAGGCCAGTCAGGAGAGTCAGGACTAGTATTTCATCCAGTGCTATTTGCACTCTGCCATATTTTCCTTCCAGAGAGCGCCACACCCTGCCGCTGGCCTGGAGGTGGAGCGATGTGTGAGGAGACACTCCCTCTAGAGGTCACTGAGTATACTGCAGCCTGCGGCTTCTACAGATCTTCAAACTGCTGCCCCGCACTTCTAAGGGAATTTCGCAAAACTAAATACGCCTCACTTATGTCTACATTATCACCTGAAAATGCTGTCACATACTTCAAATAATGTAATTTCCGGTGTGTTGAGATACTGGCTTTTAAATTAAAACAGGCCACTCATTAATAGGTACTCACTGACATCTAAATTCCATTGCAATTTCATATTTATAACAATCCAGTCAAAACCTGTAATAACACTTCTATAGCAATTAGCAATTTTACCTCTTTCCTTTTTTCATTGAAATTCTGTTTCCTCTCTATGTTGCACACAGAATTTTATCCCAATGTAATGTATTTATTCCGCAGAGCATTTTATTTATCTTTGCAACAAAGCTATAAATATAAATAAAATGCAAGTCTGTTTTTAAAGATTCACTGTGACTATAAGGTCTTAAGAGTCAAAATATGTCTTTTGGGGGGCTGGGGATTTAGCTCAGTGGTTAAAGTGCTTGCCTAGTAAGCATGAGGCCCTGAGTTCAATCCCTGGCACCAAAAAAACTCCCCCAAAAACCTAAAAACAAAACACATTTATTGTAGGGGTTGGAGATTTAGTTCAGTGTAGAACACTTGCCCAGCAAGCACAAGGCCTTGAGTCAGATGCCCAGCAACCCCCCCATATTCTTTTGTAGTAAATAATAACTACAAATGTTACTGGTACACAATTAACAAATAATTATTAACCACTAAAGTTCACTTTAACTGGAAATGCATTTATTAATTGGATAGATGGAGATTTTCTTTCTTACTCATAGTTTATATGAAATTTACTTATTGCAAGTTGAAGTAGGAACCAGTATTGACTTTATTTGTGGGTTTCCCCTATATTTTTATGGTTGTAGATCCTGAGAAGCCTATTGACATGAATAGGCAAGTTAAAACCGAAGGTTTGTTAGAGTAGGTGTCACGCAATCGTTTCAACACCTTCAGCTTGTTAAGCATATATCACAATCTGCCATCAAAAATTATTGTAATTAACTATCAGATATTTATTTTTTCACAGTCTTTATCCCACAAAAGAATTGCTTCTTTTTTTTTTTCTTACCAAGAACATGTATTGGTACATTGTAGATAAACATAATGATCACATTTATCATAGTTAATTTGTACCTGTACCTGATATAGCTTGGTTTCCCCTATTTCCCACCCCTCCCTTTCACTTCCCCTGCCCTCCTTCTTTACAATAGCTTTATTTACATTTTTCCATTATTTTCTTTTTCCTTTCTTTTCTCTTTCCCTTTCTTCCTTCCCCCCTCTTCCCTGTCTGGTTCTATTCCCATTTGAATATTATCTTTCTTTTTCACAATATCTATTAACACCTTCTTGCCCTTATTTTCACTTACAGTTTCTCATATCAGAGAAACAATTCAATATGTAGCCATGCGTGTCTGATTTATTTCATATAAGAGTGTGTTCTTGAGGTGCATCTATTTACCTATAAATGTTTTAAGTTTATCCTTCTTTATAGCAGAGTAATACTCCGTTGTGTAAAAAAAAAACCCTAGAATTGCATTCTTTATTTTTTCTTATTTCATCTTTCCTCTTGCCTCCCTCTCTGTAATCAGAGGGAAGATCCATAAAAACAAAAGCCTTGCTTATATTCATTGGATCTCTGTCTGGCACATAATAGGTATACAGTACATGGTAATCCATATCAATAGGGAAGGCAACAACGTGATTCTGTCAGATGGGAGATGAAGGGAGATGAGAGATGGAGGTGGCTGAATTCTCAACTCTTGAAGCGTCCTTCCCCACTAGGAATAGCGTCTCTGCTGTACAAGGTGCTCCAGAGGGTCAGAGGAATGTGTAGGCAGCAGCTCCTCTGTCCTGCACCTCTGGCCTCGGGTACCTGTGCAGTCCCTCCCCACTCTCCCCTGCAGATTCCCTCGGTGGATCTTCCGGGAGACCACGAGGCCATCTCTGCTGTCTTTGGATCACTTGGGAGTGTGCGGTGTGTCCATTCCCAGCTCTACGCTACTCAGAGGGCCACTTCTAGAGCAGCACAGTGGGGACACCTTGACAAGACCATGCTAACGTTTCCATGTCATTGGGAGGTCTGCAGATTGCATTTTAATTCTCAGTTTTATTCTTAGCTCAGCGTTATGAGGTGGACCGGACAGGTATTATCATCCCTCCATTTAAAGGTGAGGAAACTGAGGCACAAAGAAGTAAAGAAACATGCCTAGTGTCCTGTAGTCAGCAGATGGCTCGGTGTGGGCTTCTGAGCCTTGTCTAGATACACTGCAGTTAAGTCCACTGGCTCCAGTGATTGACCTACTAACTTGACAAAAGAAAAGTAACTTAACTTCTCTGAGTTTTAGTCGGTTCAGTAAAAAGGAATCAGAAAATTTGAGGTCAGGGAAACTAGTGTACTTACGGCTTCATCATTCACAGACTGTTTCCCTTGCTACAGGGAGGTATCGTTGTTGTTAGCCCCATTTTAACAATGAGAAAGCAGAGGCATAACCCAGCAAAACAGCCCAGTCTTCAAGACGGTGGCCTCTGGAGTCAAGTTGCTTGAACTCAGATTCTGGCTCTATAACTAATTAGCTAGTGACTTAGGCCACATATTAATACCTGCCTGGAATAAGGTAAAATCAATATATGTTAGCTAATATCAGGCTACTTTCCAATCTGGTTCCAGCAACCATGCTATGAACCGTAACTTCGTTAACTTTAGAGACAGAATGTCAGAAAGGACAGCAAAGGGTGTGTGTGTGGGAGAGAGAGAGAAGATAGAGAGAGACACGCAGAGATCCTGGAGGTTTGGAGAGGTAGAGTATCAGGATACTTCATGGCAAGAAATGGAATTCCCCTTAGATGCCCTGTCCTAAGTTTCCCATAAAGAGGTAAATTGGTCAACAATACTTCTTTGCCATGAGAATCACGTGTCATTAGAAAGTAATAGTATAGCTCGGTTTTTTAGGTTAACATTTCTGTAGAATTCCAGCAATTTGCTCCCATTCGGGCCTCCGATGTGGGAGTTTGGAGTGAAGGGGAAGACATTCCTACAGCAAGTGCCACTCGGTTCCCCCAACAACGTGACCTGCCGATACTCATTCTGTCCTCAGAACTGACCTCCTTGCCAATCATCAGCCCACTGAGAGCATCATGGCACAAGTCTTGCTCCTTCTCTCTTCCTGTTAGGTGAGATTGGGCACGTTCGGAGTAGTCCCTTCTCTGTTCCTGTCTACCCCCAGCTCAGTGGTCTAGATAATTGAATTCGCTTCTCCCTCCAGAAAATTGCAGTAATTTCCACCTCCCCTGGCCTGAAACAGAAAAATGGCCTCCTATCTTCAGCCCCTATTTGGATGTTACCTCCTAGATGGCAATGAAAAGGCTTTACTCCGGTCTGCAGCCTTGCTGCTTTCCAACAACCAGCTCTCTCCTTTGCACGCCGCACCCACAGTGACGCTCTGGTACCGACACGACAGCGAACGTGTAGTGACCATTATGGGGCCTGCTGAAACCAACTGTGTGAATGTAAAATGTCACCTCGCCTGGCCTCGGGGGTTACCTGGTACAAAACATCTGTGGACTTTGTCCAGCTTCGTGTTTACAGACCCAGTGTGTGGCATATAGTCCCTTACCGGCCTCTACACAACTCTTGCCGTTTTATGATCAATAGGACGAATGAGAGCTCACATTTCTTGGATATTATGTACCATTGTGTTAAGTACTTAGTATGCGTTAACATAATTGACCCCTACGAAATGGTGAGGACTGTAGGCATGTATTATTATTATCTTCAGTTTACACATGAAGAAAGCAGAGCTTAGGGAGTGTAAGCAAGTTTCTCAAGGTTGCACAGCTAGTAGAGGAGGAGCCGGAGTGTAAGCAGCCTTACTGGACTCCAGAGCACCCATCCAGTGCGTCTTTGGACGTACTGCTGCATGTTACCGAGCGCTCAGTTTGCTTCTGTCCGGGTATGTGACGCTGCAGTACATATGTACACTGGCCCAAACCCATGTTCAGATTTTTAGACATATTCTAAGGGAAAATAGGGGTCTGCCTGTCAGATTCCTGTGTGACCACAACATGGGTGGTATTTATTTAAGGTGCAGGCGATCGTCCTGCCTACAGTCTTCTTTCAGCAGGTTGGAGAATATAAATAAGTTATGGAGTGGAATTAAGACACACAAGGGCACTTACAGGGTGATTGTCATCCAAACTGGGTTCCTACTTTATTACGAGGTAATACTGGTTGTCAAAATCTTGCTTTTCTTGGGAACCAGGGAACTGTGAGGAAGAGAAGTGAAGATATCTGGGCTGAGAAAGAGAAGAGAAACATTAAAACTGGTGGTTTTGTAGGACAAGGCTTTATGGGTGAGAAGCACGGAAGGAAACGGCGCTGGAACTTGTGTGGGCAGCGGAAGACATCATGGTCACTGTCATGCTCATTATCACCTCCGTCTTAGCTCAGGTTTTCCCAGAAGCAGATTATGAGAAAACAGCTCCAGTGCAGATAATTTATGTGGGAGCTGAAAAGTGAGAAAGAGAGACAGGGAAATAAAAACAATAATTAACTGGAGTGTTACCAGGCAGCTGTTTTTGTGGGGAATAAAGCATCAGGCCATTGACGAAACTCTGGGACCCATTTTATCTCCCCCTCTCTTGCTGGTCTCCTGGAGAGGTCTCGTGCATGGTACTAATTCCCAGGCAGTTTTAGTCTACCATAAGTGGAAGTAAAATGCCTTAGTGCCCAAACATAACATTTAAAAGAAGCCTGTGGGAGCTGCCTGTTGGAACTCAGCCATCCTGCCTTAAAGAGAAAAGGGCAAAGGGAGGTGGGAGGCAGGTCACTAAGTGCAACTGGTGTCGTTTTGGTTGTAGAGCAAGAGAGAGGTAGTTGCTAATGCTAACTGGATGCTTAGAATTTATTTAACAACCGTATAAAGTGGGTACTATTATTGTTGGCATTTTGTAGTTAACAAAAAGTACAAGGAGGTAACATAATTGCTCGTGTGGAAATAGTTGGTAAGTGGCTGAGCCAGGAGTTGAATCCAGGAAGTCTGACGCCAAAGTTCATCACATTACTCCACCTGACTGTGTGCAGACTGTAGCTCCTGGGTGCTCAGTCTCCCCCTGTTTCTCCAGCTCCAGCCCGCTTGTCCACACTGATATTTTTATCTTAAAAAGATCCAAGTTGCTTCCAACAAGTTTCCCCTGCCTGTGATTTGAAGTTTTCCAGGCAAATGCATTCTCCTAAGCTCTTTACAGATCTACTTAATACCCTTTCAAGTCTGCGAGGTCAGTGCTTTTATATTCCCACTTGACTGATGAGGAAACCCAACCACAAGTAATAAATAACTTGCTTGGGGATTTATAATCTGTGAATGGGAAAAGCAAGATCCAGCCCAGCTTTTACTCCTTTGCTTATTCAACCTGTTCTGCCATCTCCTTGGTTAGAAAAGTTTGAAGAAACAAAGTTTTGAGATGACTGTGGCACTTGGCAATTCTAGGTATTTCCCTTAAAATGAGACAAAGTTTGTAACAGCTGATTCAGAGAAACTACGCAACTTCAACTCTAGTCTGCTATGACTTACCAAGCCAGAAATGCAAAGATGTCCCCCTTCATTGGGGTGAATATGCACATCTCTGAGCTCTTACTGTCAGGGATCAATAAACTGGACTCGGCGATGCCACACTTCGTAGGACAAAGCACGCTGGCCTTGGGAGTGGGTCTCGATTCTCCATCACCAGTTTCTGCTCCAGGAACTGAGAGGGGAAAGCATGTCAGTAATGAACATCTTCACGTACTTGGTCTTTCCCACTTGATCTCAGTGGTATTTTTCTTATACAAAATATTGATGGGGCTGGGATTTAGCTCAAGTGGTAGAGTGCTTGCCTAGTGAGCACAAGGCCCTGAGTTCAATCCCCCTCATCCTCCCAAAAAATATTGAAATAAAGAATATAGAAAGAGTACCTGAAAACAGGTTCAAATTACCTTTAATCACATGATTTTTCTTCTCTACAAAAGAGTGTCTTAGTCCATCTTTTGTTGCTCATCACCTACAATGCAATATAGTAGGTATATTATAAAGCAGTTGATATGGGCTGACAGTTCTGGTGGAAAGTCAAGGGCCACACCTAAGGTGGCCTTCTGCTGGCAGAGTCCTGAGGTGATGCTGAGCAGCACACAGCAAGAGACCCAGACAAGTTTGCTTTTGTAGCAGATCCACCATCAACACCCCTCTGCCATTAACCCCTTAATCACATGGGTGGATTCACCCATTTATGCAGGTCCCAACCTGTCCCATTCCTTGATATCTCTTCATAGGGATTAATTTTAAGCATGAGTTTTAATGGGGATGAATTATTTTCAAATCATACCAAACAATTATACGATAAAAAGTGAGGAAAATCTACTACCTTTTTTCAAGTGCCATTAGTGACTACTTTCAACATTCATACTTGCTGGTCTTTTTTCATATACATATGGAAAACATATAATGTATACATATGTATACTCTATTAACAGATGTTTCAAAAATTAAAATGTCATAATTTTTCTTTAGAATTACCTCCTAGATTTTCCTAATCAGTATTTACAGTTTTGCCTCATTTTATGTATAGCTTCCACACAACATTCCACTAGCAAGATTATGCCTTATTGAAATGATCTCTTCCCGATGGACATTCGGCTTGCTTCAGAAGATTTGTGAGTCTGGAATGAGCTCCACACAAGGCAATGGATGGAGTAATATTAAAAGTGATTCTAGGAGAGGAGGTGTGAGGAAGGAAAATGGGTTTCCTTTTTCTGATCATGGACTCTGGAAAGTATTCATTTCCTTTACCAGCATTCAATTTTAACCAGAGATAAGGAGATTATATATATATATCTCCTTTGCCTTTTGCCCATTTTTGTCAAACTAAGAAAAAACTTGAATGTACTAAAAATATTTGCTAATACCAAAATTGCTACACTGATGGTCTTGGTGTGTCTTTTTATGTTCACCAGTCAGTATCGTTTTAGAGCAGTTAGCAACTACCTGAAGATGTCAGATGGTTGGAGTTTCCCTTCTTGTACTAAGTAGGTAAAATTTAAGTAAATACTTCACTTTCAGATACCCAGGTTTCCTTTCACCAATATTTGTCACTTCTGATTCTAATTTAGACACCCACATCAATGGCAAAATTTTGGGTTTTCTCCCTCTTTCCTAGCTTCCACCTCTCCCAGGTCCAGCTTGTCAGCCTGACCGCCGTCTGCAGGATCAGCCCTGAGTCTGTCCTGGGTTCACAGTCTCCAGACACCTGGAAGCTGTTACTCAGATGAGTTGAAATGCGCCTCCCCTGACTCCCCACACAGAAGGAAAAAATGAACTCCTTAACTAAAACCTTCTAGGGTCTTGGAGAAGCAGGAAACTTTCCGAGCTCTGCCCCATGCCTGGAATAGAAGACAGCAGAAAAGACCAAACTGAAGCAAAAGGGATCTCCCTGCTCACCTCCCAACAGAAAGGCAGACCCCTAGGCCCCAGTCCCAGCCAGGACCTAGTGACTTGACCTCCCTTCCAGCTCCTTCCACACAGATAGAAACTGGCAGGTTTAAAAGTGAGAAAGTAAAGTGTGGAGACCTGCCCGTGGTTGAGGACCGCGAGGAGGACTCCGCATCTAGAAAGCCCTTGCCCTGCAAGGAGCTGGGTGAGGAAGGGCGAGGAGCAGGGCGGGGAGGAGGAAGCAGAGGGGCTGCACTTATTATGCCGGGACAGCTCAGCCGCACTGAGCAGCAAGCACCCTCTCACGGGTCCCTGCCCCTGGCTCTCTTTTGGAAGAGAAGGCTGACTCCCAGGTAAGCAGTCTGTCCCTCGGTGGCTTGGTTTGCCTTCAGCAAGTCCCCCTCCCATCCCTAAAGAAAAGCAAAGTCACCTGCATCCTGTCGCCCCTGGGGCCGCAGTCACCTCCTCCTGGCTGTCATCTCCAGAGTGCTACCTCTCTGGCCAGTGAGCCCGGCTCCCAGCGAACTGAAGAGCTTGGTCTTCCTGGAGCGCACCACTTTCTCAACTCTGGCTCTGACGTGGCTCGAGGCTGGACTCCAGCAGTCCAGTAAACACCCAGAATTGGGTAGGGAGGACGCAGGGTAAGAGGAGGCCGATCAGTCGGCACCACGCTCTGGGTCCTCGGGACGGCTCGAGAGACACGGGGCGGGAGCTGTCCGCGGTGCTGGCGGGCAGCGCCGGGTGGGTACTTAAAACCCGGGGCAGCGTGAGTACTTCTGCTAAACGGCAGGCAGGGTGCAAAGCTAGGGCTGGTTTTCATCAGCTCCCGTGCAGACAAGGTCTGAGAGCCGCCTCCCGGAGGCCGAGGCAGCGCAAGAGCGGATCTGAGTTTCTCTTCGTGGCCCACTCGGTGCCATCTCCCTTCGAGAAATTACGAGACTATTTTGATGTCTCCCTTCTTGTCCTCCCTCTGGCGTTTATTACCCTCCCATCTCTCTCCCCTCCCCAGATAGTGCAAAGTGAGAGGTACTAAGGAGTTCACTTGTTTATGATCCCCAGCCGTGCAGGCTGCCCTTGGCAATTGCGGGGCACGACGAGTTGGGATTGGCTTAAAATTCACTGATCTGGTCTGTGTTGAGAGGATGGAGTTTCGAGTTCACCAAACAGAAACTAGATTTTTACAACAGTGAAGTTTGGATCTCTTTAGTGCATAGTGCATGCGTGGGTCCATCTGAGCAGACTCTGAGCCAGGACTGGCTTGTGGAAGGAACCCCTTTGGGATTGGAGTGCTCCTCGGCAGGGAGGAGAGAAGGATAGGGGAGGGGCTCATGGACAGAAAGACAGAGCTGCTAAGTCAGCCCCACACGGTGGGCAGAGTGAGCACAGTCCTTGCAGTAGTCACTTTCAATAGGTCTGGCTCTGTGGTGCCCACATTAAGTGCTCAGGTAAATATTTGTAGAATTACACCCAGGGAATGCAGTAAAACATTTTTAAACACTATACATATTAAGGAACTCTCTCATTTTCCCCAAACAAACTACACACCTGATGGCAGATTTTGGAGACTTTGCCTCTAGAATCTTCCAATGAGCTGGGACTCCTCCTCAGGGAATGGGGTGCTGCCCTATCATTGGGGTGCTATCCTGCATCGTTGAGGCCCTTACTTGTCCTACACTGTCTTGTAAGGATTGCTTTGTCCATTTTGCCTCCTACCTTAGCTCCTTCTAAGGACGGTGCTCAGAAGGCAACATGGCTTGACTATAGTGCCAGCCTCTGTTATTATAAAAATTGACCTCCACTTCCTGCATCCTGGAAACGTGAAAAAGCTATTCAGTCCTCACTCCCCAAGGCAGCCCTAAAACTGAGGAGCAAAGCGAAGCTGTATTTCCCAGTGTTGGTTCTTTAAAAAGGAGCATGGAGAACAATTCATTTGTAAAATTAACTTTATTTTAGCCATCTTGTAGCATCTACACACAGCATTCTCAGCTGAAAGCAGTGTCTTTAGCCGTCCAGTGAATGGTAGTTTTTTGGGGACTATGATTTACGGCTGTGAGGATAATACACAAGAGGAAATGGAAAATGGGAAATGATGTGTGAAGGTCAGAAATAAAGGTGAAGGAGGAAAGGAAAAATTTATTGCATTTTTCAAATGGGACTTTTTTATTTCAATCTCCAAAGTTACAGTTTTTTAAAATGCGGTTTTAGCTTCAAGCTGACAAAAATTTCGTGTATACATGTTATGAACAATAAACTTGTCTGTATGTACTAAGTACACTATTTACCACACACAATAGTATACACAAAATGCACTGAAAGGTTTACATTCTTCTTTAGGCGACTAACACACTCTTTAAAACACTTTTAAAAGAACTTTTTAAACAAAAAAAAAAACACTCTTTTTCTCAAATAGAAGGCAGAGAGACTTTAAGTAGGATTTCTCATGACTGTTACCTCTTTGGAAAGAGGCACCAGTTAGGATCCTGTTGCTGGTCCAAGAGTACCAGAATAATCATGGCCAATTATGGCGGGACCCCTTCTGTCCTGTGTCAGAATAATAAGTACTTGGCAGGTACTACTGTATGCACAATATTATTTTTTGTCTTGATATTCTTGTGAGGTTGGCATCTTTCTCCTCAAACAAATGAGGAAGTTGACACTCAGGGAGAATAAGGGTCTGTCCACGTAGCTTCAGCGTGATGGGGAACCTGTCGTCTGAGCTGGGGTCTGAGGGGAGTCTCCTGAAAGAGGCCACTTCTTCAAACACGTGGGGATGTGCAGAGAAAAATAATAGCAGGGCACCTGTTTTCATCTGTATACATCACAAGACATCACTGTCATCAAGGGGATAAATGTCACATTTCCCACTCTGTCTTTTCTTAGTTCAGCCAAAATTTCAAATCTGCAGTGAGCAAGACTGCACTTAGAGTCTCGCTTCCAGGTGGTACTAATTCATTCTGTCCTGGTTTCTACCGCTGACTCGCAATGTGAAAACGTAGGCTTGGGGTATTGGCTAGTGGCGCAGCGTTTGTCTTGCTTGTGAGAGGCCCTGATTTCTGTCCCCAGCACTGCAGAAGAAGGGTGGGGGAGGTTGGTTTAGGGCTTGCCGCCCTCCTCTGTGCGCTGTCCGCGGTGCTGAATGTCTCCCCCTGGTAGGCACAATCTGGTTGTCTCTCCGCTCTCCCAGCCTCGAGTGCCTTGTCTTTGAAGACCCGTTACAGTCATAAAACCTCTATTTTTAATTCTAGGGTGCCCTTGCCCTGGAAAATTAGTTCTTTTTTTCAAGAGTGACTTTGCAAAGCACCTCTTGCCGCATTAGCTTTCCCAAGGACATTCCCGGGAATGGGAAATTTGGGAAAGGTTCTGCTTCTTCCTTCCCTCTTCTGAAATTTGATTTGTTTTCTTAGGCCAAGGAAAAGGAACTCTTCCAGTGCCAGGGTTCAGAGCTGGCAGCTCTGAGGAGTGTTCAAGTGCTGCAACCAGCTCAGAAGTCTTCCTAGGCCGGCAGTTACCATTTGCAAGCCTGGAGGTGGCTCCAGAAAGCTTACTGCTGCTGGAGATGTTGCTGCCCAGAGACCCTGAGGGACAGCTTTGCCACGTGTTCTCCCCAACACACGGAGGGCTGGGGGCTTAGGGAAAGGCCAGCAGATCTGTCCTCTGCCGATGGAATCCACAACTGAGCCTTTTCTCGTAGCTTCTGAGAGGCCAGGGGAATGAAGCTAGCAGTGATACGAAGAATTTTCTCAAAGAAAGCCAAGAGCTACACCTTCTAAAAGAGAGACAAGAGGGAGAAACTTCAAGGCACAAAGGAACGTGTATTTCTGATTCTTCCTTTCTAAATCCAAACTCCAAACCCTCCATGAGGGAGTGTGGAAATCATCTCTGACACCACCCTCTCTGTTTGCAAGGTAACTGAAGAAACACCCAGGATACAGTCAACATTTTATTGAGAACTCTTAGAAGTAAAGAAACCTCAAAGGGGACCGAGCCTATTTCTTCTTTAATAGATATTCCTTAATTTATCTCTTCTGGGAAGAATAAACTACAGGCATCCAAAGAACATACCAATTTTAATCACCTCAATGGAGGATGTTGACCCACATCCTTTCTCCAGACATCACAAACTTCCTAAGAATGAGCTGAGGAAAAATAAAGACTGCAGTTCAGGCTAATTGTTACTATCTTTTATTCACACAGGCAAATTTGGAAATAAACAGGTGATATGCTCCTTCGGTAATATTTTTTCTCCTTGGATACTTAAGAAATTCGTCCCTCAGGGTAGTACAGTTTTAAAAAGTTATAAATGACAAAGGAAATCAGCATACATTTGTGGCATACATTGTGGTGATTTGATACAGGTATATTTTGTGAAAAAATTAAATCAAGCCAATTAGCATATTCAGCGCCTCACATTTATTCCTTTTTGTGGTGATAACAATTTTAAAATCTACTCTTTTAGCAATTTTCAAGTATGCAATGCGTTGTTATTTATAGTCTTCATGCTGTACAACAGATCTCCAGAACTTACTCTTCTTGTCCAAAGTTTATCTTCCATTCAGTATGAAATTTTTTTCTATGAAAATTGCACCTTGACCCTAAACCTTAACTTCAAACTCATTAAAATATCTTTACTAGGACTAAAAAAATCACTACTCAATATTCAGTCTAAAATGCTCTATAATATTTAAGTTCCAGAGTGAACAAGTAACCTCTAATGTGAAGTAAAGGAGCACTGAGTTAGCGCCTTTGCAGAATGTTCAATGTCTGGTGGACACCAGAAGAAGGGGTTCATTTCTGTTTGTTAAATCACTGGCTTCTACAATGGCATTAGAAAATAGATGTAGCTATGAAAATCCCAGGTTCAAAACAGGGAAACCTCAAGCACCTTCAGGCTAAATTATTATTCCTTCCTCCCAGCTGGCACACTTGGGCAGGTGTTTTCCCCTCATGTGAACATCCGAGTCATAGTTGAAGGCCAGGAAGGATCTGGGTTTACACAGTTTAATTCTCTCATTGTTAGAGTGAAACCAGGGTCCAATGAAAGGAAGTGGCTTAGTCAGGGTGACCTCACTGGCAAGTGGCAGGCTGATCACCCAAGTCACATTTTCTCAATGTGCCCAGTAAATCTGGCTGTGAATTTACAAAAAGAATCATCTGGCAGGATACTTAAAAATGCAGATGTCTGAGCCCCCATCTCCAAAGAATCTTAACTGGCAGAGCTGGGGCAGCGCCTAGGATTTACTGAAGTACTTTGTGATGCCACCACAGTCTTAGAGCTACACTTGGAGAAATACTATGCAAATCTTTTAAGACTTAGCTGTTTCCAAAATAAGATGCAAAGTAGTATATGAATTTCAAATAATAGCCTAAAAGACACTGATATTCTCTTCCACTACGTCTTAGATATTCATGTGTTCAGGTATCCGCAAAAGCCAAAGTGTGTTGACCATCCACATGTGACTTTGACTCTCACAATGGGTCCCCTGTGGGACACTGAGCCTCTGATCATTCGTTTATGTCACAAGATTCCCAGCTAATGTATTTCTAAGGCAATTAGAAAGCATTGGAAACTGTAAAAATTTGTAACTACTGTTTTTTTTTCTAGCACATAACATTCTCCCTTTTCCAGTGAATTTGCTATTTAATAATGTATTCACTCATTTACTCAATGACTATTTACTGTCTGCCAATCATGTCTGTAGTCCCCAAGTAGACTTCACAGATAATTGGAAAATGACATTGAAAGCTGTGGGGACGAGGTGGGGAGCCCTAATGTTTTACACAGCAGTACTTAGCATTATAATACAACATACAAAAATGTACTGTGTAATGTATAAAACTTTAATGCTTGCAACTATTTTAACAAATTCCCAAGGTAAAGGAAATTTACACAGGCATAATAACAAAGCTGTAATTAGAATCATAGTTAATGAAAACACAAAATGAACGTTATAGATGAAGATTTATATCAAGTCAAATAATTCAATTCCAATGAAAGCTTCGTGTTTTACACTTATCCACACACACTCCTTTAGGAGTTCACTATGGAAAGTGCCAAAATCACAGAGGAAACTCGAACGAGGCGATCCCCAAATTTTAACTAACCCCAATTAAATGCAGCCGATTGCTACTGTAACCAAATGGATGGTATTAGCCTATCATCTCTAAATCAAAGAGGACTCCAAAAGATCCACCTTTATTTTTTGACAGAGGTATTAATACACTATCATTTCAGATTAGTTTGCCTATTTGTCGATCCTCCATTTTGTTTGAAAAAAGATTTAAAGCCGTCATTTCAAATTAAGGCTTTCTTCTCAGAGTTCTTGGATGAAAGAAATAGTTGGATTTCTATCAACGGATTCTCAGCTGACAAACCAACTTCTGTCCGTTGTTTCACTTTATTTTCTGGAGAGCGTTGCAAAGGATTCCAACTTCACCTACAAAGAAGAGCACCACTCAGATGGGCCACTCGTGTAAGGACAAAACAGTCCTCCAGTGTCCATGTAAAGTCCGGAGGGATCCGAGGGTTGCGGATAAGCTACACAGAACTCCAGGCTTTATGCAGCTTACAGCTCAGTTATGGAGACGGGGCTGGGGCAGGTGTGGTGTGCTTCAGGACGTGCTAGGGTTACTGCCATAATTTGCTTTCTCTTCAGCTATTGCCCCAGAAGGACTTAGCAGGTTCCTGCCCGGGGAAAATCATGAACTGTTCTGCTTTCTTTTTACATGACATCCACAGATGCTTCAAGGGGCTGAGTCACTAAACCTAGAAGTGGTTATACAAATCTCCTCTCTCGGAATCACCTCGTGTCTTATTACGTGTACAAATTTCCAAGACTTAGCACAAACTTAGTAAATTTATTCTGGGCCTGTAACTCCGGACTATCAAGTTTTAGCCAGCTCCCCACACTAAATTCTGAAAAAGCATAGTCTAAGTGCAGAACTCGGCCCAGATTGTTAGACCCCTGGACAGAAGTGCCAGGCAAGCAATTCCACTCATGCTGAGGGGCCCAGGGATGTAGACTCTTTGAAGTGCATGAGGCCTTGGAGACTGACAGCCTCACTCCTCAATCTTGAAGAGACAAAAGTACTGTACGCAGAGATAATTGAGTACTCATATAAAATCATGTAGCTCTAAAAACCCTCCAGTTCCTAAATTCATTACTCTGTGTTCTTGAAATCGCCCTATAAACAATAATTAAAGGGGTTATTCTTGCCTTTTCAAGGGAAATGAGAAAGAGTTCAAAACCAGCTTTGGCCTCACCCCTCTGTCCTACACAAGTGCCTCTGGAGCACCTGGCTGGCTTCTTCAGTGAACACATCACCCCGGGCAGGTTCCCAAGACAGAGTTAGTGTGCTGGGGAGGCATTGGCCTTGGGCTGCCTCCCAAGGTGCAGTGACTATTGTGAGCAGGCCCAGGTCTGCGTATCAGAGGCTGCCAAGGACAATGTTAGAGGGACTCTTCAAGCCCACCTGCCCTTGTGGACTTTGCGAGCGTTACGCAAGGCAGGGACTCCTACCTGGCCTGGAATTCCTCCCTTGCAGCTGCCCCAGCCTTAATATATCATCTCTTCACTCAATGGCTCTTGTGTAGTCAACATAATTTTTAGAAATAGGGCCAGGGTTTGACAGTGAATCTGGTGTGACTCTTTGCTCAGGTCTAGTTTGGGAAGGCAGACAAGTCAACAATTATAAAGCGGCTCTAGTATAATGATGAATACTTTGTGAGCAGCATACACAGGAATGCAAAGACTTAGGAAGGACATCCAACCCAGTCTTCTCACAAGAAGAGAATCTACGCAAGACTTACACGATAAGCCAGACTTGGGCCTCTCTAAATGGATGGAAAAAGAGTATTTTAAACAGAAAGAACCATATGGGTAAAGGCCTGGGGGTAGAGAGAGCATGGGAACTAGAATTCTCTAGCAGTCAGGGCTACCAGAGAGTAATCTGGAGGGTCAGAGACAGAAACAGGTATGAACAAGGTACCCTGTGATTTCTGAAGAGCAGCTAGTATAACATTCGTCACCAAGGAAGAGTGGAAGGCTGGTAGTTGAGCTCTTAGAAAGTGGCTCTTAGAGGATGAGATTCCAGGCAGACTGATGTCGATTAGACCCTTAGAGGAAAAGGATGGAGAAGCAAAGGGCAAAGGGGAAGCCGAGGGTGACGGCCAAGTGCGGAAATGTGGTGGGTGGTGGCAGAGAGGATGGAATCTCAGAGGGTCAGAGGAGAGATGCTTGAGGCAATGAGACCTTTGTGCCAAATTCTCCTTCCTCGGCGAAACTCTGATTTTTGCAGATTTTAGTACTGCACCATTTCTATTGTCCCCAAGGTGAGGGAAGGAAGATGTCACCCTCCATTTGCAGGAAAGAGAGTGTGGCCCTGCAGGGTGGAAGCCACTCACTGTTGATGGAGTCTGCCAGAATCTTCAGCTGCTGGGTGTTGTCCAAGACCTCAATCCTCTGGGTGTAGGGGTCATAGCGAACCGAGAAGGGTCGAGGGATCGTGGCAGCGAAGTTCCTGAAAGCAAAACCACAGGCCTTAGTGAAGGGTGCCGGGGGGATGAAAGTCGTTCTGTGATTTCTCAGGGCCATTTCCCTTCTCTGTTAACACTCAAAGTTCACTAGAACAGAGGCTGCCGAAGCTGGGGCACAGGAAGGAGGTGTGGCTTTAATGGGGTCTCTTGGGAAGATTTGGGGTGCGCCTAGGTGTATACAGCACACACACATGCACAAATTGAGTCACCTAGCTTCAGAAAGACAGAGAGAGTTTACAATAAAGACATAGACTACAATAAAGCCATGAGCACTTAACTATTAAATAAGACCAAGAGAATGAAGAAAACCTAGCCCCAGAATGCTATAGAGAGAGGGAAAAGGAAGCTCTTTCTTGCTGAGATGAATCTGGTCTGAGGATTTCAGGGCTTGGAGGCAGGAGTGTGAGGTCCCAGGGCTGAGAGCCCAGCGTCCTGTCCCACACCGACTGCATCCAGCTGAAGTCCTCTAGGACCAATACCCTTTCGAGCATGCACTGAGCACTCGCTGTGTCAGGCGCTGCTCTCGGGGCTGCAGAAAGAGCTCTGTTAGCTAGAGTTTCTGCCTAGACATCCTCCAGGAGTCTCAGACACTCACGGTGGACTTCTGGGAGGTGATCGGATCATGGAGTGTAGTTAACTTTCAGTTAGGAAGTGGGGTGAAGAGGCGGGTCACTGCGGGTGTGGCCTGGGAGGGTTTATCTCTTCTCCACTCCTCCCTTCATCCTTTATCTGCTTCCCTGCTGCCATGCTGTGAACAGCTCTCTATCACACCCCACTGCCAGGCCATTCTGCCCTGGAGCCAGCTGACTTTGGGCTGAAACCTCTACAGACTAAGAGCCAAAATAAACCTCTCCTTCTTTAATTTGTGGGTGTCAGGTATTTTGTCCTAGCAATGAGGGAAGTAACTAGAACAAGCAGGAAACAGAAAGGTTTCTTATGGGGCTGATGGGCCTTAACGGGTATAATCTATTAGAGGTAAATAAGTGTTAAGAAGAAAAATAAATTACAGGGGTGTGACGGCAGGGGTGGGTAGAGGTTGTGGTCCTACAGGATTGTGACGTCATGGCCATTGTAATGTCACAGTGTGACATATTACTCCAGCGTTCACACTGACCCTGGGGGCAGAGAATCCGCTGCTCTGACAGTCACACAAAAGTACGACACATGCAATTACGACCAGCCCACAGTACTCAATGATGACAAGAGGTGACTATGTTACCGATTTATGTGTCTCCCATATATACTTTTAATTAATGTTCTCTTGACCTCTTTCTACCATGAAAGCAAAAAGTTTACTGTAAGACGATGTGGCACATCATGCCAACAGCAGCCTCACACGTCTCATGTGCAACCTGTCGCTCGACTCCATCATTTTCTCTGGTGCTTGGTTTACTCTTGTGTCGTTCTGATCCTCGTGGCCTTAGGAGCAGTGGGCTGCACCATCGTGTGCAGTGTAGCCTCAGCGTGTGCTGAGCTACACCACCTGAGTGTGCGTATGTGTACGCTATGAGTTCACGTGGTGTCGGAATCGCCTGCTGCTACAACTCTCAGATGCATCCCTGTCAAGTGACGCATGACTGTAAGTCGACTGGGGAAGGACAAGAAGATTCCCTTTGGATGAAGATGGGAAGGAGGTGAGAAAGTCCGTTCTGGAGGTGTCTAGGAGAATAAAGTGAAAGTAATTCTCAAGGTTGGAAGACTTCTCTGACTGATTTGGTGGGGAAACTTGTGGGGCCACTCTGTAACCAAAGGGGTTCAGGACTTGAGGTGGTGTCCGCCTCAGAAGAGATGAGGTGGCAGGGTGGTCTGCGGTTGGCATGTCCAACCTCCCTTCCCCAAGAGGGTGAGAAAGGGGGCCGTGGACGAGACGGGGAATGAACTCCATTTGCCGCACAAAGTTGCTGTGGGCCTTGGGGTCCAGGGTCCGGGCCAAGCACCCCAGACAGCATCAGGAGGCCCACGGAGCTAAGGGCCCCTGGGGGACCTCCTCACCTCCTCACCTCACTTTCTCCTTTGCATCATTGAAACTCTCAGCCACATAGTAGAGAGGCTGGAACTCGGTGACAGTGTAGGGCTGCACCGCTGTCTTCTCCAGCTCCAGGGGGAGCAGCTTCGGCTCGTCAGATAAGCAGTACTGCAGGCCCAGTGAGAAGCTCAGTTACACCCGGACCGCTGCGCCCTGCCGTATCCCAGCCTTGCTCAGATTCCTTCTGCACCCCGGTCCAAGTGCAATGGGCTGTGCTACTTAGACTGGATGGAATCCTTCGTCACTCATCTAAAACCCACACCCAGGAAAGAAACTGGTGAACTAATTCCAAACACTTTCCAGAAGGGTGATCAATAGGCATCGTGGGCGCAACCACCTTTTCCAGCACACATTTGCACACATGCAAGGCTGTATGCCCAGGTCAGCCATGGGGTCGGGAGGTCCCTCTTCCCCGAAAGCCTCTGTGCTTGCACTTGAAGTTCTGCTAAATCATAGCTGCTAAGGTACCAATCACTAAAGGATGTTTCCCCAACCTGTATCTCAAAGCAGATGCGAAGGCGGCTTTGCCTGTGCCAAGAGAAGGAGACTGGTCTCTGTTACCCAATACTTTCGAATTCATTTTTGTCCCCATTAGGTGTGTACCTGTAATTCACCAAAAGATGACAGGAGCCCAGCACCATATGCCTTGATGGAGTCTCCTTGCTTGCAGAGCCCAAACTCCACAGTAAACCAGTAGATCTAGGGTGAAGAGTCAGGCTGAGAGCAAACTCTAGGAAGGCGAAGGCAGCAGACAGCCAAGGACCAAGGACAGGACTGCCCAGGCAGGGCCATTCTCCAAATCAGTGTGATTACTTCTCTGGTCCTGTGTCCTGCCCTGTCCCATCTCCTGTAGAGCTAAGAGTTGGCTGAATGTGAGGTATGACGAGGAGCCCTGGGCAGTACTAAGGAAACCACTTTGAGGCAGGCTTAGCACTTCCATAGCGCCAGTGAATGAAGGTCCTTAGATTCACTTGGGAGAGGGGAGGATTGGGCAGGAATGAAAAGCCCCCTCCGTCCCCTGCCCTCAGTCTGAGAGAGGAAAGATCCTAGCACTGGCGCCAGCGCAGAGGTAGAGATGCGACTCTTCAGAGCTGAGTCCAGACCTCAATTTTCTGTCTGAGGCATTCCAAGGGGCATTTTTACAGCTCGCGAGTATTTTCTAGAACACTGTTTAAAGTCATACATAGACATCTGCATGCAACTGATTTAAAAATAAGCCCATTAAAGATAAATCAAAATGGAAGTTTTACTCATGCAAATGTAACCCACACATTCTGATTTTCCCCCTAAATGTCGGCTTCCAAAGAAAGAGCAGCTCATCAACAACCCCAAGGCCATCGCCTCCCGCCAGCTACCCAGGAGCGAAGAGACTCACGGTGGCGAGTTTCTCGATGTACTCGTCAGGGGCACCCAGGGAGGCAAGGCCGATTTCCTGCAGGCATGGAGAAGCAGTCACTGGCATGGGCCATCTTCAAACACTACCCCATTGCCAGGCTGTACCTGACCACCAGAAGTGACAAGTGGTCAGACACCCTCGAAAAAGCCCTGAGAGACGCTGCGTGTTCTCTCATCTTCCCCGGTCACACGCCACTCATCTGGGGAACCACAGCTTCCCAGAGCAGGGGAGACCCTTCACCATCCCTTATTTCCTCTGTTTCAGTTTATAGACGAAGAAACTGAGACACAGAGCAGAGAGGTGACCTGCTCACGGTCACACAGTTGGTTGACTCCAGCCCAGCGATGGTTCTCCCACAGCACATTCCTGGGACACCAGCAACAGCACAGAGGAGCTGCAGATGAGTGGCCACTGTCCCCCAGGCATTTACAGAGCCGGAGTCTGATGCGCCAGGGACCAAGGACCCCTTCGCATCACAGCTCCAACTGCATAGTTCCTCTAGTGGTCTGACTCTTCCACAGCACTTGCTCCAGCCTGCTCTGTGTGTGTGTGCGTGTGTGCGTATGTGTGCGCATGTGCGTGTGTCTTTCCAATTATATGCATTCACTCATTCTAAAAATATTTATTGAGTGCCTTCTATGTGCCAGGTAACATACAAAATAGACAAAGATCCTTGACTTTGTGGTTTGTACTGGAGACAGAGAAATAGTAAGAATCTACATAGATAAGAGAGACAGTGACACATTCTTTGGAAAGAAGAAACACAAGGAGAAAGGGACAAGGGGATCAGGAGCTCCAGGGACTCTGTGGGGAGACTGCAGTAGTGAACAGGCATCCAGGGCAGGCAGCGTTGAGAAGGTGATATTTGGGCAAACACTTGGCAGAGATCGTTGGTCCTACGGACATCTGAGAGAAATGTACCGTAACCGGACCTCTAACCAGTGCAAAAGTTCCCCAGAGAAGGAAAACGCAAGTTGGTTCGAGTAACAGAGAGGGACCGGTGTGGTTGGAGTGAAGCGAGGGTGAATGGTTGATGAAATCAAAGAGAGAGCCAGAGCTCGATCATGCAGATATTTTTAGACATTTTAGGACCTGGCAATTTCCTTTCATAGAAATCAGAAGCTGATCCAGGGTTTTGGCCAGAGAGGTGCTCTGGCCTCAGCCTCCATCGTTTCTCCCCTTGTTGACTTCAGCAGTCCGCTCACTGGCGTCTTTGCCCCTTACAGCCTCTTCTGACTTAGCAGACAGAGTGAGTCTTTGATAACACAGTGCCCCGTTCTTTAAGTCATCATGCTTCATAGCCCCAGGGCTCGCCTAAAACAAGGTCCCCAATATTTTCCCAGGCTCCAGCCCTACCCTCTAATGCTCTGTGGTGGGAAGCAAGTCCCACCATTGGATCAAAAAGAAATGTTCTCAAGGCGCTTTCACACAAGTCCCTGCTTCAGGGTTGTGCAGACCAAAGTTGCAACCGTGTGACAGGTGTTCGGCCGCAGGAACAAGTCCAGGCTTGAAATCTGTCTGAGTAAGCAGTGCCAACACAGCAGCAGTAACTACATTGTCAGTGAGGATTTTCCACAGGTAAAGTTCAGCTAATTCCTAAACACATCCACTTCCACAAGTCCCACCAACTCCAGTCTGTAATTCCCAAAATCCCACACAGAAGTAACAGTTTTCTTTGTTCGGTGATTTTGTGTCTTACAAATACAGCTCTCCCTTGCTCACAAGCAATGAGTTCAGCTTTTTGTTTGTGTCAAATATGAAGTAGCAACCTCTTCATGCGGCGGTGGAAATCTTCATTTCTTTCAGCGATGGGAAAGTGCCTGCTGAAGGCCATACACGATATACAACGTCTTGTATGTATTCACACTGGGCCCTGAGTCGTCTCACAGTTGTTCTGCTTGGTCCTCATTTCATGTGAGCAACAAGACTAGCTTTAACTGCTCTGCTTCTGTGGAAACCGAGTCACCGGATAGCCTGGCAACCTGCTCCAGCTCACAAAGATAGCCAGTGGCGGGGTTGGGGCCCGTGTGTGTGTCAGTGCCACCCTTCAACTTCTCCATGACCCCAGCCACCCCACCATGCCTTGAGGCTGCCTCTCAGAACCTAAAGAAAAGCAGTAGGATTTTTTTGCATCAAAAAGAGTTGTTTTTTAGCTTGCTCACTACTGTGAAAGATGAATCAAGGTCTAGGTTGCTGCTTGAATGGTGGGGATGAGAAAATCAGCTCTTTGCTTATCTACTTATTTACTTATTTATTTAGTCAACTATCAGTCAGATCAGTGGCACTGGATTCCCAGCAAACACCATCTTATATAATTCAAATACCAGATGTGATAAAAAATACTGTGATTTTTTTTTAATTTTGAAAATGTATCACAGTAAAAGCACAATGCCATGAATCCCCCTCAAAATACTCCCCTTCGCTTTAAAGACACTTCTCTTGGCTTTCTTACCACTTTCTGAGGCAGTTCTGGAAGATCTCTTCTGTGACAGTTTTTAATTGTGCTGCTGTGGCTGCCCTCATGTCCTGAACTGAGGCAAAGTGTTTCTCTTTCCTGGCCATTTCGACTTAGGGGAGGACCCAGCAGTCACACGGTGCCGGATCTGGTGAATAAGGTGGCTGAGGACGCACCTTAACGTACTTAGAAACTTGAGCCTGCCTTTCTGTCGGATGGCACGCAACAGCAGTATTCACCATACTTTTGATCACGCCTGGTACAGATGCTCGCGTATATTCTGATCCATCTTGTACCTACACACATGGCTGACAAAGTAGAGAGCGGCAGAGTCCCTGACAAGAGTGTGGGAGGGAAGTGCTGGGAGAAGGGAGAGCAGGGTAAAGTGACTCTCGCTGGTGGGTGAGTGGGCTCAGCAAACCAGACCCACAGACCTTGCTCCCAGGACGGGCAGTTCACCAACAGCAAGCCGCAACCCCGGAACGAGTACGTGGCGATCTCCACAAAACCGCACGCTCTTCTCAGGATGAAAATCCCAGAGCTGTACCTGTGCCCGCTTTCACAGGGGTGTGAGGGCCCCTCCATGGGCTCGGCCCCTACAACCAGCCCTATCACCAGCCCATTAACCAACCAGGCACCAGCCCTACCACCAAGAGGCTGGAAAGACCCGCCCCTCACCTGGGAGAACTGGGCGAAGCTGCGATCTGAAAACAAGGGCACGTGTCCCAGCAACTCATGGCAAACGTCCCTGAAAGACAGAGTGTGCAGGGCTGCAGCAGCCGGGCGCCTGCGAGATGCCCAGCGGGGTGCAGGACGGAAGAGCCGTGTTCCCCTGAGCACGCCGGGGAGCCCCTAACTGAGCTGAGGGACACGAGCGCTTCCCACCCCAAGTCTTCTCCTTGTTCAGGACTCGCCTGGCGACGTAAAACATGCTCAGTTATTCCCAAAGGGAGCTAAGAATTGTAGTGCTGCTCGCCTGTTAGTCTGAGTGGAGACCAGCAGTCAGGAAAGAAGGGCCACTCTTATTTAACACTTTAGGTGCCGCATCCATCACGAATGGGTCTTTTCCCATCAGCGCCAGTGAACATTATGAGGAGGGAAGAATGATTCGGGGCATCTGACCATTTGTTTTTTAAAATAAATTTCTATCAGACTAAGGAAATGGCTAAACCCCGAAGTGGGAAGCAGAGTGGCCAGCCGCTGTCTGCCTGTAGCTAAGACACAGTTGAAGCGAAGTACAACTGGAGTCACCCAGCGTGCATTTAGGAGGGGCTGAGAGGACTTGGCTGTGCTTGCCCCTACGCCCATCTGGAGCTTCACAGCTCTGATTCTGGAGCTGGAGTAGGACTTCTTGTTCTCAGCGCCTGGGGAGGGCTGAATCTGGTTCACAGGACGCTCAAATTTGTGTGTCCAAATTTGGCCTATTTGGACAGAGAGAACCCCAGGAGTAAACGTGCCCCTCTCCTACTGTGTCCCCCCCATCCAACAATCCAGGCAGTGAGTCCTGGAGGTCACCCTGAAGTGAACCAAACCTTCGTCCTGCGGGAAGAGGGCACACAGCTGCTGCGCCCACCAGCTGGAGGACGATACTCACGGTTCGGGTGTGTACATGGGCTTGGACCCGTGCCGGATATACTGTGTGCAGTGGAAGACTCTGAAGGCCAGGCCGCCTAAGAAGTCTCGAGAGGACAGCAGGCCGGCTACAGGCCGGAGGCGGAAGCCAGTGCAAGCTGGGGAGCAAAGAAGAGCACAGCTCAAAGCCCGTCCTGGCAGAACCAGAGGTGCCTCGGGTCTGCCAGGTGCAGAGCAGGACACACGACTACCCGGGGGTGCGGGTTTTGGCACCAAGCAGACGAAGCTCTGTTCTTGGCTGTGCGGTAGACCACGCCCTATGAGCTGCCAGGCAGTCTCCCTAATCAAGAGTAAAACACTGGGAAGTCCATTTTGACCAGACAGCTTTACTACATAGCTTTTTCTAAACCTGACTTTTTAAAAAACAATCATCACCTGTTTAGTTCTTATAAGATGTGACTTAAAAATATGGTGAATATTTAAATTGAAAATTTTAAACAGACACATTGCCATTAATTCCCCTCAAAATACTCCCCCTCCACACTTCCAGCACACTATCTCATCGCTCTAGCTGATTCGGGGCTCTCTTCCATCCACCCCCATCGAAGTTTCCCTCCCCTCCCTCTGGTTTCCCTGCACCACGTCCCACAGTGGCCCAGCTCTGCACAGATGGGAGCCATTTCTATGAAGCTCTGGTCTGTCCCCCCGTTGTTGCTCATACTTCCTGGCACACAGCATGCATTTAGCACGTGTTAGTCGGTTGTTTTGTTTTCACTGAGCTAACACCTTCTTGGCAGAAAACACCTACGAGGGGTGATCAAAAAACTCATTAGAAAAAGGACACATTGCCAAGAACATTGGGCTAAGTGTGTTCAAAGTGAAGGTGGAGTACTTCTAGGGGCTTAATGGAAATGTGTCTTTTACTGTAAAATTTTAGGAGGGGCTGAGAGAACTTGGCTGCGCTTGCTCCTGTTCCCATCTGGAATGTCAAAACTCAGATTTTGGGAACTTGAGTGGGACCTCTTGTTCCCAGTGCCTGGGGAGGGCTGAACCTGGTTCACAGGATGCTCAAATCTGTGTGTCCAAATTGGGCCTATCCGGACAGAGAAAATCCCAGGAGTAGATTTTTTTAAAACCAACTAAACATTCACCATATTTTTGGTCACCCCTCGTGGCTCTCCTGGAAGTGCTGTGCAGCGTCCCTTTCCCCAGATCGCACGTCTCCCCCGGCCTGCTCTCATGGCACAGGGCGGCTGCTTTTGTACACAGCGTCTCCTACTCTCCTATCGTTCCTACAGTGTCCGTGTGAGACGCCCGGAGAGGCTCCGCCCACGTGCGACTCCACAAACATGCCGCTCACACTCGCCTCCATGTGCCCCTCCTCGCGGGACCTGTGAACCCGACTCACTCTGCAGAAACCGGGACACGTCGTCCAGCTGCGGGATGTTATCTTCACGGAAGCCGCAGTACTTTTCCAGAAGTGGAAAGATGTGGTTGTACTCGTGGCACGCGTGGGTTTTATACAAGGACTTCAGGGTCCTGAACACTGTCCCCCACGTTCTCTTCTCGTCCTCTGTGTACTCCACCCGGGGGATGGGCTGCCCGCTAGAACACAGCACAAATAGGCGCTCACAGTTTGTTTGGGAGAGAAAAATTCCACTTTGGGACACAGGAAATGCTGTCTGGGTTCCCCTCGTGCAACAGTAATTTGATTAAACGATGACAGCAGCTCTCAGGACTTGCCCTCTCTTTGGGAAATCACTTGACCTCTCTGCTCTTCTAACTCTCCCAGTGTTTACACGGGGCGGGGGCGGGGGGATCCAGCCATCGGCCTTCGGGGCCAGGCAGGTAATATCCAGGTAGGAAATAGCAACTCTGCTTGGAGCCATTCACTGGAAAGGTCCGGAGCTGAATTCTGAACGGGAGAACAGATTAAAATCCAAACACGGCTCGGCCTCCAGGGACGGTGGCCACCCGGGGCTGCAGGCCTGGAGCCCTCTCGGAGGACACAGCGTCCTGAACAGCGTGGGCTGTTTATCCCCAAACGATGGCTCGGGCTCCCAGCGAGGTCCTCCTGCCCTTTCAAAGTCAGGGCCCATCGGAGGCCACGAAAACAAAGTCGTTGTTATTTTCTGCGGAAAGTCAGGCAGGGATGAGGGGGAAAGGACGGATTTCCGTTTGGGAATTGAGAGCAGGATCATTCACAGGGTCTTTTGGTGGCCAGCAGGGATTGTGGCCAGCATGAGGTGAATTCCTGCCTGATCATTATTTCCGGGCATTATTTCATCATTACTTCAGGGCCGAGCACCGATGGAGGAGAAGGAAAGGGCTTTGGAAAGGGACAGAGCCCGGTTCAGCACTCAACTCCACCGTTTCCCAGCTGTGTGGCCTTAGACAACTTGGTAAACCTCCCTGAGCCTCAGTCTGTGCTGCTGTGACTGGACTAATAATAAATGACCATCTACAGGGTGTGGACAGGACCAAGTGAAATACTATGCATAACGTGCCTAACATTGCTACTACTGACAAATAAGAATCACTGGGTAATCGATCATTATAATCATAGCTGATTCTCATTAAAAAGAAAGGCGGCTAAGAATTCTGCAACAAATTTCAAGAAATGGTGGTGTCCTGGACACCAAGATGTCCCCCTGGCTGACACCTGTTGTTCCAGGAACCCAACAACTCTTCCCCATCTTCCGGGACAGCATCTCCCTCCCCTGTGAGAGTGTGAGGTGAGGTAAGAGGGACTCCTGCCCCCACCTCCAGAGGCAGTCAGGTGGCCAGACTTGGCCAATCAGAGTGTCTCATTCCCCCGGCACAGGGATTGGCTGAGAGATGGGCCCCTGTCCTGGTCAAGCCGTGAGACTCAGTTCGGGAACTCTGCTTGACCTTGTGGGAGTGACAGGACCTCAGCTTGCGCTGGGTGTCAGGCGAGAGGGGTGAGGGTCCATCCTCAAGAGACAGGAGACCAGTGTCTGACAAGAAGGCCTGCAGAGAGGGCAGTGAGCCAGAGAGAAGGAGACAGGGAGTCCTGGTCTGCCTGCCGGTGTCCAGTCAGCAGATACCCGCAGAGGCGACTGACAGTAACTCTGGAGATAAACAAAGTCTGAAGCTAATTAGGTCACCTACTTGTTGAATGACCTTGGCAAGCTACTTAGCCTTGAAAAGTTCTAGTTTCCTCACTTGAAAAGTGATGAGTTATTATGAAGACTAAACTAAGTGACATACAGAGCGTGTTCAGCGGAGCCCAGACACACAGCAGGAGGTGAGAAACACGACCTCCAATTATCGACTTTCCCAAGAAGAGCTCTTGAGGGGCCAGAGAGGAGGACAGAGAGGTCACCATCGAGGTCACCATCCAGCACCCTCCCGTACATGTCCCTTCTGATTCCCTTAACTGAGCAACGTACTATCCCCAAACACCTGGTTTCCCGAGGCAGGATTTATGTAGTTCCTGCGATCTCAAGATGGCTAAGCCCTTCTCTTCCCAACAACATAGTTGATATTTGCATTTTCTTTTGGCTACAGAGTAGGGGAGGCGCATAGGATCCCACAGAGAGAAAACTCAGCATCCTAAAAGTGCCCTTCACAGCCAGGTCAGCCCAGATGGAGGGAGGATGCTGCTGTCTGGCTGGCCTGAAACCGCCAACAATTCGTTATTTCAGTAAAACGGCCAATTCCTTCTCGAACGTACATGATTTTGTTTTTCCTTCTTCCCGGTTTAATGTGGAGAATACCAGGGGCCATTTCATTTGGGACTGAAGCCTTGTGTAATTACTTCAGATGTTGTATAATTAGACAGCAAAGCTGAGAGAAAGCTGGGCTCCGGCACAGTGGGTAGTTTTGTTTTGTCTAGCAGCACTTTTTTAAACACCTGCTATTAAAGGGATGGCTTCAACTCCTCCCTCTCTCTCTCTCTCTCTCTCTCTCGCTCTCTCCCTCTCGCTCTGTCAGGGAAAGGAAGGGCAGGACGAGCCACGCTCATGTCTCCCATCTTTGAGCAGGGCCGCATAGCCTAGGGGTCCTCTCTAACGATGCCCCTCTTCCCCGGTAGGCAGAACTCACTGGCGGTAGTTGTAGGCAAGGTCAGCGAAGTGCTTCCGCCTAGCTTGGTACACAGGATCCTTGAAGCCCTAGGAGAAAGCACATGCCGGGTCACTCAAGGCTTTGGAGAGAGCTGCCTGGAACCTCTACCAGCACCTCATGTGGGAGCGTCTGGGTTAGAGCAGGATTTCTCCTGATTAGGAGGAAGTCTCAGCTAAAATAAAAATAAAACCTCAGTTCACTGTAGGGTGAGCTCTGAAGTACAGACTGAGGAGGTACAACAGCATATTTTAAACTGTAAAATAAAAAGTCTCAGTTAAACATGGGGTGAGCACTCCCACCCGGCGCTGAGCGAGCCATCCCGAGCAGCGCCTCCCACTCACCGAAACCCTCCCAGACTCCGGATTCCAAGCGTCCCCGCCGTGCCCTGGTCTGCAAGAGAGCTCACATACTGCATTTCTAACTCCACACACCCCCAAGTCAGGCAGAGTTAGTAGGATGGACGTCTACGATGAAGACACACAAAATCCACTTAATTTCTGACCAGGGGCTGCTCCTAACTTCCCAAATGTGTACACACTTACAGCTATGGCAATTTACCAAACCATCATTTGTTGAGCACCTACTATGTGCCAGCCCACATGTACTAGGCAATTATTTAATTTCTAATTTATAACTATTTATGAAAAATGTATAACCATGTCCTTTAATTTACAATCCCACACACATTGTCAGATAGTCTTGGTTCCTTCTTGCAGAATAAACAGCAGCTTGGAGAAGTGGAGTCGGAGCAAAGGAGAGGCCAGGACTGGGGTCACTCAGTCCCCTGGCCTTCTGACTGACTTTGGTAACTGTCAACCTTTCCAGCCTGGCAGGGGCTCTACCCATGGAGCAGTCAGTCCATCTCTGGGCACAAAGAGAAAGGTAATGGTTTCTTCTCTGAGGCCGACTGGCAGGCAGCCTCCCCAGCAACTCCCCAGCAGCACACCTCCAAGGGAAAGGGCCCAAGTGTGCTTCTGAGCTTCAGTGCTCAGTGTGCCTCTGAGCATTTGGGCAGGGCAGGGCATACCCTGAGTCAGGAGTGATCACAGTTGAGTGAAAGGGCATTTTCCGAAAATATTTACTGTCCTCTAAATTTTTTGGAGATGAGAGACCAGTCCACCAGTACAGACCTCAGTGCTCCCAGCATTTAGGGCTTGAAGTTCTCTGTCCCCCATCACTCCAACCTATGACATTAAAGAATCAGCAAGTTGGGCTTGTATCATGGAGCCCATCATTTAGAAGAGTCTTTTAAAGAGATCAATATTCACTGGTTTTGAAATATTACTTTGTTTGCCTGATTGGTTGATTGATTTGTTCATTGTATCAGAGCAAGCCAGTAATTCCAAAGAACCAGAGGGCAATGTATTTACACAATGCTTTCCGGCTAAGAATCTGTGGCAGAGAATTGGCCAGCAGAAAGAACTCCGTGCACTTGTAGAAAGAGAGGGAGGGAGGGAGGGGAGAAAGGAGGGTCTTTATTTTCTAGGATGAATTTGGAGAAATAGAAAAATCTAAAAGTTTCAAACTAGAAAAGTAAAATAAAATTACTATACAGCTTTTGTTCCAAACCCAAATCCCAGGTACAGTACGTGATGATTTAATTTAGAAAGTCTTCTATGACAAAGTCGTTACACAGCATAACCCAGCTGCTTTCTTGGAGCGCTGACTCCTGGGAAGCGGAGGCCTTGAAACTCCAATCCAGCTTCACTTTTACTGGGTAAAGGTAAGTGGGCTGGGTGTAACGTGGTAAAAAAAACTGGGCCCCGTAATTTGGTTTAACTAGTACTGTCACACCTTTTTAGGAACCGGTCTGCTGGACTACATAAAGAAAATTTATTTGTCCACAGTTTCATACTTAACACTCAAAGATATAAATTTAAATATAAATTTAGTGTCTGTTATTATGATTTGGATCGAGAATGTCTCCCAAAGACCACACGCACTCATAGGCAGGGATTTTAAAGGGGGCTGGATCGCACGGGACCCTGATTAATCCACAGATGAGTTCAGAGCCAATAAGCTGTTGGGAGCTGGAGCCTGATTGGAGGGAAGTCCTTGGGGGCGTGGCCCGGCAGGGTTTCTCTCCCTCCCTGGCCTCTCCCTTCTCTCTCTGCTTCCTGACCTCCGCGTCATCAGTACCCCTCCTCTGCCCGGGCCCTTCCGACCTCGCAAGGGCTGAGACTTCTGAAACGGGACCAAGGTAAACCTCTGCGCCTTCAAGTCATAGGTGCTGAATATTGTGTGTCAGTGAAGAGGAAAGTGAGTCACCCGCCAATCCTAACGGTCAACCCTTAAGTATAAAATGGGGACTTGTTCACCCACAAGGCACCCAGGGGAATGTCTGTTTCTGTATTTTGATCTGCACACCTGGACAGTGAAGGCTGTTGGTTTATTCGAGAAAGGGTCTTTCATGCAGAACTAGCACCTTGCAGTTTTCTGGAAACCAGGAACACAGAGAATTCCTGGACTTGGTGGATTCCCACTTCACATTGCTTCCAGGACTGGATGCCTGGGACCTCTTCTCAACCCCATCGACTCTACTGCTTATCTGCTGTGTGCCTTGTCTAGGGGGTTATAGGTTTTCCACCTGTGAAAACAAAAGGCCTGACGCAAATTGTATGCCTTGCATCAACTGGAGTAGAGGGAATATATAAATACACAAGTAAAAGGGTGGAAGCAATGCACCAAACTAACATGTTACCTATGGGTTTGGGAAAAATGAGTGTGAGAATTGTTTTATTCTTCTGTACTATTTATACTTTTGAAGTTTTCTTTTGTGAATATGGATTTATTTAATAATTAGGGGGAGAGCAAAATAATATTAAAATCCATCTCAAATTATTTTGGGGTAGAGGCAGAAGGGAAATACAACATACACATATAACACTATGTATACTTCCATATAGGAGGGTTCCTAACCTTGGTCTTTTCTAGCTCTGTGTTTCTAGGAAGTTCACTGTGAGCTGCAAGGGCCCCTGCCAACAAACCGCAGGGACTTTTGCCCTCTTCATCACTGGCAGGTGGACGAGCTCTGGCCTTGAAGCCAGCCTCTCAGAGACTTGTCGTTGCATCTTTCAGGTTGCCAGGTGACCACGGGGTCTCTGTGGCCATCCACCTAAAACACATTCTGAATGAGGCTGCGGTGGGGAATGACAGATGACCGTGTCTCAATTTAGACTAATAGCAGCAATTTCAGTGGCACTGCATGTAATTCATTTATAATCAACCGTCTCAATTAAGCTAATAGCAGCAATTTTGGTTGCACTGCATGTAACCAAGGATGTTTTGACAGGGAAATACATTGTTGGTGACGGAGTGGAGAGGGAAAGGGACAGGCAGGAGGGGAGAGGAGAGAGCTCAGAGGATTCTACAAGAGGCACAACGATAGTATCTCCCGAGTCCACCTGCAATTCCTTTCCTGAACCTTAGTGTTGATTTTTGAGAGTGTGACATTTTTCTATGTGTTGAACGGGGGTCCGGGGAAAATACATTAGGTCTATATACAGGTCCTATGAGGATTCTTTTAGACTGAGGTACTCATTTCTTCATTTCTTGGTGTCCTAGCTGAGGCTAAAGCCCAGAAACGCCACCCTTGGTGACTTAGGAGAGGGTTATACATTTTAATGTCAGACATTCTGTGCTAACTGGGAGAACATGGTACCAGGAGCTGGGAGGCTCAGATTGGCGTTCACGAAGTGCCCACGTCTCCACCCATCAGGCGCCGGCCAAGGAAGACTGGGAAGCGACAGGCGAGGGGAAGGGAGGCCACGCTGTGCCTTTGTCCCGGCCTGCTCACATACTCTCAGCAAGACCCAGAAGCCTGCTCCAGAGGGACCTGGGTGCCTGGCCGCCCAAGCCACCACACCGAAGGCCTCATCTTCGCCCTCCCCTTCTCCCGTCTCTCACACCCAGCGATCCGTTTCTGCCCAGCCCACCTTCCGAACAGCCATGTGCCCTCTTCCTGCACTTCACAGCCTTCCTTCTTACAGCCTGCCCTACCTCCTGCCGGGCCCAGCATCTGGTCCCGAGTGGCCTTCCCTCGGCCTTTCGCGTGGCTTCTCCAGTCCCTACTCGCCACCTCGCTGCAGCCCAAGGAGACTCACGAAGGACAAAGCTAGTGAGGATGCCGCACTCCACAGACCCCCGCAATAGCACAGTTGCAAGGGGTCGCATCACTCACCTGTGACTTTGCCGCCAACCCTGTCCGAGCCACACACGCCTCATACGGTGCGGACCACCGTGCCGTGACGCTCCCAACCCTTTAAACATGCGGGCGCTGGCCTGCGCCAAGCCTTCCCTCTTCCCCGAGCTCCCGGATGAGCAAGCTGTCACCTGCTCCTTCCGTCCTGACTCACACGACTCTTTCTGAGGTTTTCCATGATTTCCCCCTCGTGTGTTGGCTTCCTTTGCAACACACCCGTGTCTCTCTTCTCAAGTCTGGAAGGACTAAACACAAGAACCTGCGTATCTTCCTGATCACAGCTTTTCAGCACGGCGCATTCTCAGCATCCCCGAGTAGGAACCATTAAGAAAAACTGCAAAACTTAGGAAAAAGGTAAGACGAAATGACCCGGTTCCTTTCCAATGTCACTTGAGGTCATTTTCCTAGAAGCTCGCTAGGAAAACATGTATTTACTACTTATTAACTAGGACTCTTCAGTGTAAACGCTGACTTCGAAGACAGCTAAGTCACAAAATATTTATTGAGCATCGAGATGCACACGGTCTCTGTCCAGCAGAAAGGGCTGTGCTCACGTGGCGGCTGCACCGCCTACGTGGCCTGAGTCCCTTGTGCGTCGTTCTTGCAGTCTATTCCAGCGTTCTGTGTTTGGTGGCTGCAGGCACTTGGGTGTCTTGGAAGTTTCTTCCTAGCAACTTTGCCTCGCTGCCAGTTCCCTCCTGGACGACTCCAGCAGCTCTTTGGCGGGCGCTCACTATATACTCTGCTGCTCTTGACTGAGGATTATGCTTTCACAGAGCTGCTGGACCCAGTGAGTCTCTGACGACCACGCTGGCTGGCTGGTCCTCAGTGTGGACTGCGGCAGGGCTTCAGGTAGAGCAGGAAAGTGGGCAGAGGGAGAGGAAAGACGAGAAGCTCTGGGAAACGTAGCCCTGTTCTTGGGGAATTTGCTCACGAGCAGAGAAACTCAATGACCACACTTGGAGGGTCAAACTGTAGATTATGAGACTTGGCTCGAGGTGGGAAGAGACACACAGGAGGGCGATCGTGATGGCTGACTGGTGGCTTTCCCCTCCCAGGGGCCCCTGCACACGTGCAGAGCAACAGCAAGCTGGGGTGGGGATCCGAGACTGCCCCAGAGGGCAGAAGTTGCTGCTGCTGTCCGAGCTCTGTCCTGCCTCCTCCGCTCAAAGTGGTCGCTTAAGTATTTCCTCCTGTCTCCTAGTGACCACGTGACTGAGCTCCACTTGGTGCAACTGGAGTGAGAGGATGTGGGTCCTGCCTCGCAGGGATGACTCCCCCTCTTCTCCCAGGTGCTAAAAGAGTGGGTGGGACTCTCAGGAGTTGGAGAAGGGGCAGCCGGAAGTGCTATACCGAGTAGGGTCCCCACTGAGCCGTACTACAAGGAAATCTCATTGAGTCAGGCTGTGGAGATGGGGCTGCTTGATAAGTGACTAGCCTGCCGTGACTGTGAGAGGGCTCAGTTCAGATCTCCCTCTTTCCAAAAGTCCTCCCTGACCCTGCCAGTCCACAGTGGCCATGGTTCTGCTAGCGCAGGCTGATGCCTTAAGCCTGGTGTGATGTATGTACATCTCAGGCTTCCTACTTAAATATTACCCGTGCCGTGTTCTGGGGAACACTAGCACTGAAGATAATGTTGCTAAGTTTTCCATGAAAAGAGGCTCCCACGGGTGAGTGAGCATGAGGGAACATCGGGGGGACGGGTTTGAATTGCTCAGGGCTCGCCAAAGCCTGGTGAGAACTGGGACTTACGTATGCCTGACCCGGGGCTGCAGAGTGTGGATTCCTGTCTCTGGTGACCGGACATCTTCCAGAGGCCACGCTTCGGAGAACACACTTCAGCCCCTTTCGCTGTGTGTGTATCTTGTGCCTCCAAGGAGGTGACAGGCACAGGAAGCGTTTCCACCCACACCCGGTGCCGAGCGTCTGAGCTCCTGGGATCTTTGCGGTCACAAGGCAGAGACACGCCCTCCCAGCAGGCGTGTGCACGGCTGAGGCCTGAGGCAGAGACGGGAGGAAGGAGGGCTGCGGACAAGCGAGACCCCTCAGCTGGGCCGTGGAAGACGACAGAGCTGGCCAGCAGGGAAAGAACGGGTGGGGTGAAAGAGAAAGCATCTCCGGGAAAGGGCGCAACCTGTCAGCTCCGGACACGGGAATCAAAACACGAACACCTGGATTCGGCCTGCAAAGCCCCGTGTCAAGCCGTCTCCTTTAGGTGGCCAAACAGTTACGTACACACAGACGCACAAGGCCACACGGTCCTCTCGGCTCCGTCATCCGCCAGGGTGGTGAATGACACTTAAACTAAGATGCATGCTGAGCATTTTGCACAGCGCCTGGTACACTGCCCACGCTCAGTGAATGTTAGCTGTTCATATCACCCGGGTAAGGTGTGGAAGGAGGAAGGAAGAAGGCAAAGAGAGAGAAGGGCGGCAAAGGCCACAAACAGGAGAGTCGGTGCAGAAGTGCAGGCCCATTTCACTCTCCCACTTGGCTAAAGCCCAAAGGCAGTGTCCTCCACCTGCCCCGACTGGGGAGCAACCTTTCCTTCCCCTCATTTTCCCAAGTGGCTGCCCTGGAGGTCTTGATGTAAGACACAGGACCAAACGGCGTGTCTTGCCAAGGGCAGGGTGACGAAGCAGAACGCGGGGTCCTGCTGGGAGGAACAGCCCCTGTGTGTAGCCCAGGCTGGTCACACCCCAAGGCCGGGCCCGGGGGCCTGAGGGCGTTGGGAGGTGGCTGCTGGAGACTTTGCTTTGTGCTTGGCCCGGGTCTGGGACCCGATGAGAGGCCCAAGGAACAGAGAGAGCCTGGCACTGCTCTTGGGCGACCGTGTACCTGCTAAGTTATGTTTTTATGACGAAGTTCATGACACACACAGGCCAGGGAGCCAAAGACGGGTTGGGAAAGAGAAGTGAATTCCAGAGAGTATGAAGGCCAGCCCGTGTGCCTCTGTTGGGAAGGAAATGTCCCCGCCCCGAAAGAGCAGGGAGCAGGCCAGCAGCAGGAGGGTGGGTCGGGGGAGGAAGAAGGGGTGCAAGAGAAGGAGAGTCTTGGCGATCAGGCCCAGGGGCCGGGGCAGGGTCAGGCAGAGAGCTCTCCCCAGGCAGGAGACCTCCCGGCCCCACGCTGCTTAAAAGGACACTGGAGCTTCGCCAGGAGTGGCCTTTGGCATCCTGGGTTCCAAAGAGGTTGGCACAGGAAGATGGATGGAGAATCGAAGTCCCCCAGCTTTACTTCTGGTTTGGGGGAGAAAGAGTATTTATGCAATATGTATTAAAAGCCTTAAACACAACACCTGCCCTTAGTTTAGGGTAATTTGGTCTATCTCTGCAGCTAAGACTCAAGGAAGACACTGACGGTCACGTGGAACAGCTAATCCTAAGAGCAGGGGGCCGGAAGCCACCTATGAGCTCCACGTTGGGGGCTGTTTAGGAGGTGATGGCACTGAGTTAAAAATAATGATCAGCCAGACGTGGTGGCCTGGAATCCCAGCACTCTGGGAAGCTGAGACAGGAGGGTCCCAACTTGGAGTTTAGAGATATCCTGCCTCAAAATAAAGAAAATGAAGAAGGGCTGAGAATGCAGCTCAGCGTGCAGGCCATGCATTCAATCCCCAGGACCAAGAGAGCCAGGAAGAAAGGAAGGAAGAGAGAGAGAAAGAAAGAAAAGGAAAGGAAAGGAAAGGATGGACAGAGGGCAGGAAGCAATCATTATTTTAGAAGAGCATGAGAATAGTGATTTTTTTTTCTGTTTTGGAGTCTGGGACAGGAGGAACTCTGCCTCATTTCTGTTAATAAAATACTTTCTCATTATAAAGAAAATTGCAGACTAGGACACAAAGAAAAATAGAAATAATTGAAGTTAAAAGGACCTTCGTTTTCTTCCTGACAATTTTCTGTGCTTCTAAGGCCACCGCATGGGGTTTTCCTATGTGAATCACAAAAGCCTCAGTTGCTCCCTTTTAGAAGGGGACCCCGTTTCTACGCAGGGTCTTGGTCTGTCGGCGCCTGGGCCTGGGTGAGGCATCCAGGGCTGGGCTGAGTGCGAAGGCCCCAAGCTCGGTTCCCAGGATGGGGAGAGTGGGGAGGCCCCGAAGCACTTCCCCAAGCTCGGCGGGAGTCCTGGGGAAGAGGACGGCGTCCGTCCTCATGGGGCCTCAACACGCCTGTCCGGGCTGGGGACACCTCCACTCTGCTTCCTTGGAGGAGCAGCCTCCTTGTCACCCTAAGGACCAGGCAGTGAGGACGGAGCAGCCTTCCGGAGGGCCGGTGCCTCTCTGCACTGAACAGCGCCCATCCTCCACTCTGAGCCTGCCTCAAAATAAAAGGACATCAAGGTCCTCATCCAGGGGAGGCCTTGGGAGTCAGCACCTCAGACCCAGCTGCCTCTCTGCCCGGCGCCTGGCGCCCTGACCAGCGTCCCCCGACTCCAGACGCCATGGGGAGCCCCTGTTTTCATGAGCGTCCAGCGCAGCGGTCCCCGCTGGCCTGCGCCCTGCAGCTGTGGCACAGCCTGCTCCTGCCCAGGCCCCTCCTGTAAACCCCACGCCCGGGCAGAGGCAGAAGTGGACAGGACTCGCGTGTGTGTGCGTGCGTGGGTGTGAGACAGAGACGACAAGGATTCTGGGCAGAGATTCATATTTGCTCCAACAACACGACCCTGATGACAAGGTCCTGTTAAACTGTTAAACTTGGCTTCCCCGGAACTCAGTCACTGTTAACAGGTAAACAGAGGTGCCGCCGGGCTGAGGGTGTGAGAGGAGGCCAGGGGAGGGCAGAGGAGGGACGCGACCTTCCCCGACGTCCCACCCGCCCCAGGCCGCACTCACCGGGTGGTCTGCGTCCAGCTCGGCCCCGTAGCTGAGGATCTGGTTGGCGAATCTGTCCAGCTCCTGGATGGTCCTTGGGAACCAGGGCACTGCAAGGAGAAGGGCGGGGCCTGCGGTGAGCGGCCTGGTGGAGGTCAGCAGCCGGGCTCAGGCAAGCCCAGGGCCACAGCGAGTGGGCCACGGAACCCGAGTTATGCGGAGAAGCTGAGTGCCTCTTTCTTGGAAGCCGGTTGCACGCTATATCCAAGCACATTCTCCCTCTTGCACGTTTTCCTGAGCCATCTCAGACTCTTCTCCTGCAGCCCGGCACAGTAGCCTTCAGTGATTTTCTTTAGCAGCAGAATACGTCCCAGCCCCAGGGTGTCAGGTGAACCCAGAGCTGATCCATCAAGAACAGAGATGGACTCCTGAGACCCCGTCTCCCCTCACCAGCCTCCCTCCTGAAGGCCCCAGACACCGCCAGGTCTTCTGACCTCCACCCAGGTGGGAAGTCCCGGCTGAGGCCCGGACCCAGTCTGGGTCCGAAGACGCCTCATGGTACTGGAACACTTTGCAGCCTTGCTCTTGAAGAGGATGGTGCTGGGGGGCCTTTCTATTCGGCCGTGTGGGGTCCTGCAGACACAGACTGGGGTGTGGGGTCCTGTCCCTGCCCCAGGGAGGGGGCAGGTGACACCGCCCAGGACGAAGATGCTGTCCCAGGAGTGCACAGGGACCAGGGAAAGATGGGTGTAAATTCCAGCAGGGGCAGGAACCATGTGCACCTTGTAGTAGCAGGGAAAGGGAAAGAAGGGAGGGAGGAAAGAAGGAAGGAAGGAAGGAAGGAAGGAAGGAAGGAAGGAAGGAAGGGAGGGAGGGAGGAAGGCCGGGGACCCCGCGGGAGCCCTGGGCACCATGCTGAGCTTGGCAATCCGCCCCGGGCCTCCTCCACCTGCCTCCCTCCCTGCCTCAGTCCTTTCCTGTGAAAAGAGATGAATAACAACAGAAAGAATGGCGAATGTCTCCAAAGCCTTGCCGTGCTCCAGGGACCGTGCTTAGCACTCATGGCCGAGCGCTTCCTTTAGGCTGGTACGCGCCGTGCAGTGAGGCCTAGAGGAGGCTGCCAGGGCTGCCGGCCCAGGAAGGTTTCCGGCTTCTGCCGCCCTCGGTGGGGTAGGAAAGAGCGCTCCTGCCACCTAGCGGTCAGGCTGGGAAATGCCGCCCGCGGTCCAAGCGGGAGACTCAGGACTAAGTACTGGCTACCTTCCCAGAAACAAGGGGACGGCGAGCTTGTGTCAACAGTGCTCATAAAGTCAGTTTACAACCTCGTTTCCTAGATCCGAACTGCTCGAGGTCCCTACTGCCTGTATCAGTAGTAGAAACTAACACCAGACACTGTTCCAAAGACTTGTCTACGTGGTGGGAACTCTTGATACTCCCATATCACCAGTGAGGAAACCGAGGTACAGAGAGTCGAGTGGCTGATAATGAAAAAGTCCTGGGATGTCCTAAATTTTAAGTACAAAAAGCTGGAGGAGAGAAGGGAGGAAGCTGGGAGGAGGTTAATCAGTAACAAGCTATAGGCTGAAAACAGATTGTTTTAGCTTCAGGAATGTATGTTGAAACCTAAATCAAATCCATCCTGAGCTGGGCAGGGTGGTGCACACCCATAATCCCGGCACTCTGGGAGGCTGAAGCAGGACAATTGCAAGTTGAAGCCCAGTTTGGGCAACTCCGTGATTTAGTGAGATCTCGTCTCAAAATTAAAAAAAAAAAAAAAAGCTGGGAATGTGGTTCAGTGCAAAGGCTCAGTTCTCAGTGACCCAGCCGACTCAGAGGTCACCTGCCGGTGGGGGCTGTCCTCCTACCCCGATGTCTCCCTGCTGCCTGGGACCCCGAGCCTCTCATTTAAGCCAGGGCAGCTTCAGGATGAATAACTTAGCTCCTTCTCAGGAAAGTGACCTGTTTTTCTCAATCCTCAAGGACACTTTTCCAGCACCTGCCCACCCCGCTGCTGTGGTGCAGGGACTCAGCCAGGACAGCACCCACATCTCCCGCAGCTTCCGTGGTGGCTCCCTCAGGCCTGGCCTTTCCCAGGTCCCATGCACACCCCGCCGGTCAGGGGGAGTCGAGGTTCAAACGCAGGCCGGCTGGACCCCAAATCCACCCTGCCACTGTAGCGAGGTGACAGAGCACCAGTCAGGGGCCAGCCCCGGAGCCCGCCTGCAGCAACACGAGCAAGCGTTGCAGTGATCCTCCGTGGCCGGCTCTGGGCCAGGGCTGCCCCACCCTGGGCCCGTGCGCCTCCCACAGTCCTCAGGAGGGTGCTGGGAAGTAGGAATGATTGTGCCCATTCTTCCAGAGGAGACTGAGGAACGGGGCTGTGGACAGACCTTGCTCCCAGCTGCTGTGACTCTGCTTGGCCCCACGCCTGCCACCGAAGGGCTTCAAAGACGGCACCCACCAGGACACAGGCCCGGTCCGCCCTCTGTGTGACACGTTGCTGGTAAACCCCAAGGCCTCACTCCCAAGTCAGCCCGCAACCCTGGTTATGGGTTACGGTCTCCTTTTAGGGCCAGGGCAAACCAGCCCTCAGGCTGCACACGCCTCTGAGCTGGGGACCTGAGCCCACAAAGGCCAAGCCAGGGATCGGCGCCTCTAGTGCACTGAGGACACGGCAATAATGAGTGAAAATATTCAGCACTGTTGGAAAGCCCCGAAGAGAACAGTCTAAGGAGGTGAGAGTGGGGCGGGGTGCTGTTTTTTCATTTACATTTTTCCATTTTTGTATAGTTGGTGAATAAAAAGTGTATATATTTAAGGCGTACAATGTAATGATCTGCCATATGATGTGGAATGGTTCCCACAGTTAAATCCACAAACATATTCACCATGTTGTTTGTTACCATTTTGTGTGAGTGTGTGTGTGTGTATGTGCGCGCGCACACGTGTGTGTTGAGGGCACCTCAGATCTATCTTAGTAATTTTGAGTATACAATATATTATTAGTAATTATAGATGCTATGCTGTATGTTAGATCCAGGAAGTTATTCACCTTATAACTGAAACTTGGTACCCTTTGATCGACATCTCCCTATCTCTGTCTTCTAGCCCCCGGCAACCCTATTCTATTCTCTGCTTCTATGAATTTGACTTTTTCTAGCAATTTTTTTTGTTTTTTTTGTGGTGCCAGGGATCGAACTCAGGGCCCTGTGCTTGCAAGGCAAGCACTCTAACCACTGAGCTAAATCCCCAGCCCGAATTTGACTTTTTAAGACTTCAGCTATAAGAAAGATCATGCAGTATTTGTCTTTCCATATTTGACTTACTTCACTTAGCAAAATGCCCCCAGGTTTCCATTCATAGTGTCTCAAGTGGCAGGATTTCCTCTGATGAGCGAATAATAAATGTTCTGTTAGATATTGTGTTTTCTTTATCCATTCGTCCGTCAGTAGAGAGCCTCATGCTGTTTCTGCATCCCGGTAACCGTGAATAATGCTGCAGTAGAGGTGGGAATGCAGCTATCTCCTGCAACACGGATTCGGTTTCCTTTAGCTGTATTCCCAGACACAGAGCAGCTGGACTGCAGAGTAGTTCTGCTTTAAGAGGAGGCTTCACATTGTTTTCCAGAAGGGCTCTACCGGTTTACACCCTCGCCCACAGGGTACGAGGCTTCCCGCTTCTCCACGCTCTTCGCTCTTCGGTTGTCTCTTATGTTTTCCATGTCAGTCCAGTGGTGCTATTTTAAGTGATTTTCTATGTCTCTAGATCCCAGGTGGGAGACCTTGGTGACTTGACCCTAAGAGCCACAGCTCAGGGGACTCTGGGACAGTCAGCTCTGTCCCTAGTCTAGAACTGGTTTCCCATTACATATTTCAGAGAAAGCCGGTCTAGCAGTGGTGGAGAACTGGGCCATGAAGTCAGGCAGACGGGCTTCAATCCTGTCTCCGCCCTCACAATCTGCGGCGTGAAGTCAGGTTATCGGCTGTCAGTCTTCCTATCTGTAAAATGGGGTTACTAATACTGTAAGAACAACATGAGGCCAGCACAGTTAATAGCTGTGATTTACCGAGGACATGTGGTAATATGTCACACATTTGGGCCACAGTAGTAGCATTATTCAGGCACAAGCTACAGGAGATACTCTCCCTATACATCCAGAGTCAGGCATCGCTAAACACAAATGTGTTCTGCAAACTAAACCTTTGGCACTTTTGTCTTGTAAGAACATCACCAGGCGTGACGCGCAGACTGAGATGGCTGCAGTAGCCTTTACAATACAATCACGTCGCATACGCGGCCCGTCGTTGACTCAAGCTCATTACCGGCAGGTAGCTGCGCACTCACACACACACGTCCTGCCCATACGTCCTCCCGCTGCTCTAGGCTCCTCATCACCTCGGGAAGAGAGCAGGAAGCTTTCCGTGTGGCTGCTGAGTGTGTAACTGAGCGAGCCGGTATTTTCTCCCGCCTGCCTTAGCGTCCTTGTCCGCAGCGTGCATCGAGCTGACCTCCCAAGTCACCGGGCACCGAGTGCTGTAGCGAAGGGCCCACCTTAGCCTGGTGACTGCTGCGCCTCTGTGAGGACGACAGAGACTGAAAGGGGCCTGGAGGGAGGAAGGAGCAGAGCCTGCAGTGGGGAGGCTGCTTCTCGGTCCAGCTTCCTGGCCGGGCCCTCGGCTGCCCCCGTAATGCGCTGGTGTTGGACTCACTTGCCGCCGCAGCCCGTCTGGGGCTCTGAGGCTGAGAGCTGCAGAGTCCTGCAGGGAGCCGGCCAGGCGCCCACACTGTGACACTCCAGTGCCACCGACAGGGCCGCTGGCTTCCTTCCGGCCACTGCGCTCGCCCAGCCTCCCGTGCAGCACCCCACCACTTCCCTTCTCCTCTCACCAGAGAAACTTGGTGTGCTTGTTTGTTTTGCGGTACCAGGGACCGAACCCGGGATCTCACTAAATCGCTGAACTGCCCGGGTTGGGCCTCTTAAGAGCGCTGGGCTTGCACACGAAGCGCCTTTGCTCTGACTGAGGCTTGTTCTGGGCTGAGCTGTGCGCCTGGCCGGCTCCCAACTGAACAGCAGAGGGCGCGAGAGGACGTGGGCCTCGGGGCTTTGTCCGCCTTCTTGGTGGAAAACAGAGGAGGAGTCACGGGGGATCTCAGAGGGCTGCAGAGACTCCAAGTATGCAAACCGAAGGGACAGGCCCCAGCAGCCCTGCCAGGTCCCGGTTCTGGAGTCCAGGGCCTCTGGTGGCTTCCCAGCCCCGTCAGCCTCCAGAGAAGGGCCCAACGAGCCGGGGGAGACATGGAGACGCCTGGGAGCGGGACGCTGCTGCTGGCGTCCAGCTGACTCTGCTTCCTGACTTCGGACCTCGTGCGAGTTAACCTCGGCTCCCGGCTTCCCGTTTGCAGAATGACCGTGACCCTGTCCCTCAGGGAGGCTGGCCAAGACGAAACGGGCGCTTGCCAAGGTGGATGAGCAGGACTTCGAGTATCTCCTAGAACTGCGTTCAGCGCTCAGCAGGCGCCTTACAGTATTTGGTGGTATTATTATTCTCACTGCTATTATTGTCATTCTAAAAGGGTGACAGGCTTGGGACTGTCTTTCCCAGGCAGCAGCCCAGCTCCACGAGTTCTCAAGGTCCCGAGGCAGCTCCCTTCCGGCTGTGTGAGGACAAAGAGGCCCCCAGGGCAGGGAGTCTGCTGGGGACGCGGGCAGGCTCAGCCCCAAGTACCCGTGCGGGACTGATGCCTTTGTGCCAGGGTGCATCTGGCCGGGAAGTCAGGGGCCTGGACTCCGCTCCACCTCTCCCACCTTTGTCCTCAGCCACCACAGTGGGACCTCACAACCCAGCCACAAGTAGACATGGTCATGCAGGCCACATGTCCCCAACCTCTGCGCTTAGGCTCTTCCAATTTTTCTCAGCCCAAAAGTTACAGTTAGTTTTTTTCTGTAATATTATGCATTTTTTGAGACCTCACTACACATCAGGTGCAGAGCTAAATGCTTTATTTCCATTATCAATTTTTAATCCCAAAGTTCCTAGCAGGTGGGCACTGTTATTTTGGTTCACTGATGGGTAAACTGAGGCACAAAGATGAAGAGACTTGCTCAAGACCACCAAGCTGGCAAGGCTGAGAACAGAATCCTGCACCCGTGCAGGTCACCCCCGGGCTGTGCTGGCCCTGTGCTGTGAGGAGGGGCTTGAAGGAGACGGAGAGGATGGTCCTGTCCCCACCCTCCACCCGCCTCCCGGGGTCCAGGGGTGGTAGCTTCCTAGCACCTGCCTGCTCCTCCATGTAACCTTTCTCTCTTCCTAAGGGAAGGCTGCAGGTCCTCTGGCCCTCAGCCCCCACTGGGTCTCACAATGCTGGGAAGAGAGCCTGACCCTGCGACCCAGGCCTCTGTTTGGAAAAGTTAAATCAGATTAGCTCATTAATGACCTTGCCAAATACCTCGCGGTGGGCAGGCTGCTGGGCTCAGTTAATGAATGACCAGGCCGGCTGGTGCAACAGAAGCCCTCTGTATAGCCGCAGTCTCCCGGGGGGCCAGATCATTAATAAATATTGATTGGGCTCCAAAGGAAGCAGCCCGCTGGAGCGCCGGCCCCGGACACCCACATCGTGGTCCCATTAAGTCAGGGTCAACTGCTCAACCAGGACGCCAAGGGGCGGCGGGCTCAGGAGCGCCGGGCCGGAGCCGCTTCCTGGCCGGGGTCAGTGCTGGACCGTTAATGACAGCAGCGCCGCCTCCCTCTCCGCCGGCCCCGGGGTTTAGCCAGCAAGGCACCCCACTTGCCTCCAGCCGTCTCAGAGAGAGCAATAAATCCTCCTTCCTCAGCCCAGAATAGAAGGGTGCCTTCTCCGGCCACCCGGTCGGCCACCCAGTCTCCGCGTCTGCTGGGGGTGGCGGCCTCCAGCCCAGGGAAGGGGCAGGGCTGTGCAGAGCCCCATCCTGCAGTCCCCCGAGGGAGAGCAGTGGCTGCCCGCCTCATAGAGATGAAGACCTGAGGGTTTTCTTTTCCCCTTTATGAACTTTCTTTGCAGGGAAGGAACAATTTTTCAGCAGATCTGGGCGAGAATGGGCAAGTGGAAGGCTGGCCGGGGTGACAAGCGACGATAAGGACTTGTGGGCCGGTGGGCTCGGGTGCAGCGTCTGCGCTCTTGGTGCCCGGGTTGAAGTGAGACCCTCGGAGGCAGAGCACTGCGGAGACCCAGCCCAGAGGACACAGGGGACATGGGCTGAGCAGACAGAGCGAGTGAATGGGTACGAGGGAGCCTGCGAATAAACAGAGTGACGAGTCGCAGAGTCCAGTCCGGAGCCAGCCTCCCGGTACCCTTCGGAGATGTCACATCTCATTAAGGTCCCTGCGAAAAGGTTGCCCGCTGCATCCCCAAATTCTGTCCTCCAAGAGCCACGCGACACTGAGGTCGCGGGGCCTGCCGCCCACAGTCCAAGCTACAGACACCAGGTTAAGCTGTACACGTGCCGCGCCTGTCACCCAGACACTGTCTCCCTCCAGAGGCCTGGCCTGGCCCTGCTGCACCCAAGACTGCGCCGGGGCGCCCCAAGTGTCCTCCTGGGGCAGCCACGCCTCCCACCACCGCCACACACGGTGCCACAGAGCGGAGGCCCACCGGGCTGCAGGTTACAGGCCAGGAACGCGGGCGCCTGTGGCCAACACGGAGCGGCACTAGCACAGCACCAGGCTCAGGGGCTGCATGCGGGCCACAGAGAAGAAGGCGGCACCGCTGCCCCTGGCTTTCGAGAAGGTAGAATGAGAGAAGGAAGATCTAAGCGCGCAGGACTCACTTATTTTTAGATTTGAGATGCATGATAATTGCAATCATCCAGGTGAATTCATACGTACAGATATTGCAGCCTCGTCATTTTGACTTCCCCCTCTTCCTGCCCTGTCCTCTTCTCCATTCCCCGGATCCCCTTCCCATCCCCACAGTCCACTTCCCTGTTACCCACCATCTCTCCTTCATTTTGGTTTTTAAACTATTTCATGTTGGGTTTCTCATATAAGAGAAACCAAGCAACATTAAACCTTCCGTGTCTTATTTTTTTTCACTTAGCATTATGATCTCAAGATCCAGCTGTTTTCCCACAAATGACTCAAATTTTTCCTTCTTTATGGCTGAGTAATACTCCATAGTGTACATATATCACTGCTTTTTACCTGTTCATCTCTTGAGGAGCCTTTTGTCCACTTCCATAATGCTATAAACGTGAGTATGCATGGATCACCGCAGTATAATGTCTTCAAGTCTTCAGGAAAATACCCAGGAGAGGTATAGCTGGGTCAAATGGGATTTCTACTTCTGGTTTTCTGAGGAGTCTCCATACTGATTTCCATAGTGTCTGTACTAGTTTACATTCCCACCAACAACACAAAGGGTTCCTTTGCCCCACAACCTCTCCAGCATTTGTTGTTTGTTTTGTTTTGCTTTGTTTTGTTGTTCATAATGACAGCCATTCTCACCGGAGCAAGGTGGACTCTCAGTGTTGTTTTGATTTGCATTTCCCTAATGGTCAATAGGCAGGATTTTTAAAAGTAAGGAAACATAATTTGTAAAATGCCAAGGGAAGAGAGATAATAGTGTCAAATGCAACAGAAATGTTAAGGAAGATGAAAAGAACCAAAAAGAGGCTACTTGTTTTGGTAATGGGTGTTGTCAGAATGGTAGGAAAAGAAGGAAGAAGAGATTAAAGGAGGGGAAGAGGATGGAAGGAGGAAAGAAAGAGGAAAAAGGGAGGGAGGGAGGAAGACAGATGCGAAGCTGATCTCCGTGGTCAGCAGGGACAATGCCACACATGTGAGGAGACCCCTGGCTGTGGGAGATCTTGTGCAGGGCCCTCACATAGCCCCGGCTGCTGGGTAAGACTGGCTTTACCGGTGAGGGGGAGCGTCCACTAACTCCCTTAGCCTGGCCAGTGCCCACAGCCGCGGGGCTGGAGGTGACAAATACCATCTCACTGGCTGGCATTGCAGCTCATAGCAAGCGCTCTCCGTTTAGGCGGCAGGATGCTGGAGACCAAAGACTCATTCAAATCTATGGGCTTCCCCTCATTTCTTAAGTGCCCCAACATTTGGAACGTCTCACACGACCCCTTCCAGGACCATAGGAAGTGTAGGTCTTAGCTCTCAGGTCCCTTTTGAAGACACAAACCCTAATACAGCCACCCAGCTGGAAGGGAGTTACGTGGAGTCCAGACCCGGCAGCAGGGTACAAAACCCGCCACTCTTTCTGAGTGCCCATGCTGCTCCCTCTGCACAGCAGAAAAGACAAATTGCCATCCACTTACAATCCTGTTATATCCTCCTAGGTCCCCTTTGGTGAGGGGACACACCTGTCACACAGGGAGGAGGGTGTCCTGTCTGTCTGCTTCTTTCTGGCTTTCACAGGTGGTGGGTTGACCTCAGTAGCAAGTACTGGTGGCCTCTCTTGATTAAAGATCAGGAGATTTAGGATTCCGAGTCTGCTCAACCCTGAGATGCTTTGTGCAGATTGAGGAAAACCTCAAGGATGAGTTTACTGACGACGTGGGCCCTACACGCCAGGAACTCTGTAAACTCTGACATACAGTCTGCACTGGCATCCAGCTCTCTTCACGTTCAAGTGAGAAAGGGGAAGCCGAAGCAGGGCGGGCAACACGGCCGAACGGCTGCAGCCCAGGCACTGAGCAGGCCCGGGGAGACTCTACAGTGCACGCTGCCTTCCAGCTTGCCTGCTTCGTCTTGTTTCCTAATGCTGAAATCAAGAATACTGCTTGCTCTGAGTTGGTCGTTGCAAAGCTTAAGTGAAAACAAATAATGAGGAGGGATTTTAGAAACTGGATTTGAAATAGAGATGAGAAATTCTTCCTAAAGTCTACCCACAGTCTGACGATCTTCCATAACTTGCAGGCCCCGACCTGGGCAAGACTGTAGAAACGGCTGAGTTTACCTTGCCCACGAACAGAGCTCCCCACAGTGACCAAGTGGATACCAACAACACTGAGAAATCCTGCTCCCAGCCTCCCCCCAGGGCTGTATCCTCCCACCTAGAGGTCTGCTCACCTCAGCAGGGCAGTCTGCTGGAGTAGAAGTCATCTTCCACGTGGCGGGACTTGGGGTGACATCAGTATGCCCTACGTGCATCCACATAAAGAGTGCCGAAGGCTGTCGGTGCCGTGTGCCTTGCAAACATGCAGATATGGGTCCCCTTCAGACCTGGGACCCCACCATCTCCATCCTGCTCTGAGGGCCCATGTGGGGCACAGCAAAACATAGGGGAGGGAGTTCAGGGCTGAGGAGGAGGGGACAGTGGGAGATGGGACTGAATAGATGAGCAGAGGAAGGGAGGGAGGAAAGAAGGGTGTAGAGAGAAGGAGGGACAGAACCCCAACCATCTGTCTCACCCTTCGGCCCTAAGTAGCTTCTCTTCGAAAAACCCTTAACGCTTGGGGAGCCGTGGCTCCTCTGAAAAATCTTCTCTCCTTGAACATGTTCGGCACATGCACATGTACCACTCTGCCCACAATCTCAGGGCGTTTCAGAACCTTCCAGCAACTCGAGCCTTCCCTTCCCTTCCCCAGCCTTTCCCCAGTCTGAAATGTGCATCTTTCAGAGCGTATCTGTCAAGGCAACAATATTAAAGCAGAAAAGAGGAAACTGGGGGAAAGAGGCATGAAGAAGGAAGGAGCAGGAATAACGATATTGCTTTTGTCTTCTCATCAATAATCATAAATGATCACAGGATGGATGGATGGACAGATGGACAAACAGGCTATTAGAGAGATACACAGACACAGACACACAGGAAGACACATTCATGCATACAAACATAAACAGGTAGATAGATGCGTAGATAGACACATGGATGGATAGATGGATGGATGGATGGATGGATGGATGGATAGATAGATAGATAGATAGATAGATAGATAGATAGATAGATAGATGATAGATAGAGGTAAATAGCCAGCCAGCAAAGCCCCTCTCTTTTGCATGGAATGAACAATTGTACTAGCAACCTAAACTCACTTCGCTTCTAAACCAGGACTCTTAGAATTACTACAAGGTGAAGAAAATCTAATAAATGTCCCCTTTTTCTCTTGGAAAATAACTCCAAAGGGATACATTTCTCATCAAGTGATGCCCTAGACCTCCACGTACCACAGACTTTCTGTCCGGCTGCTTCCCCAGCTGCAGTCTGTCTCTGGGTAGGTATTCTCCAGCCCCCACGAAATGCGATGTCCCGCAGAAGACTCAAAGGGAAAGGTAAAAGGATTAGTAGACTGATCGATGGCCGATATTAATGCTCTTTCATGTTGGGCTGAAGAAGGATTTGAGGTCTGCAGAAGAGGGGGTAACAGGAAAATAGACTTGGAGGGTTCAAAAGCCTCTCTGGATTAAAATCCTATTAACCTCTCAGAGCATCTCCAGGAGGCGTTTGGGAAGGTTGGGGTTTCTTTAACGTGTCACCGTAATTAACCTTCCCTTAAGCTGTCTGGGGTGGGGAATCTTAGCAATTAAGAAACCGAAAAACTTTCATTTTCTGTCACCCACATGGCTTCTTGAATAGTTTAAAAACTAGAGTGGAAAGTGGTTTAGCTTAATTGATTTGAGGGGTTCGTGTCTCCCACTTGAACCTGCTGTCAGCCTCGCCCAAGATCTGAGCCCTTCATTAAAAAGGGCATTTTGTCCAGAGAAAGAATCAAAGGTTTCCACCTAGTCGGGCGCTTTTCTTCCTCTCACCGTCCTCCCCCTTCATCCTGCAGAAAGAGCAATGCGATGAAGGAACAGTTGTTTTCTGTGTAAAGCTAAAACTGCGCTTCAAAAAGCCTCCACCCAAACCCTCCGGGCTCCCCACACCCGGCCAGCAGCAGTTGATGGGCTGTAGGTCACCGCTGGGTGGGGACTGCTATCATGGGGTGGGTGGCCAAGCACCCCAAGGAAGGGCCGACAAGTGCGCGTCCTTTTAAAGGGTTGGTCTTAGCTGGCTTCCCTGCGCCAGGCGAGAGGCTTGCAGCTTCCAACTCCAGAACTCCAGGCCCTGCTGTTCAGAGCAGCGAGGTGAGGAGCCGGAGAGGCCGCCGGGCGTCTGCTCCCGAGGGCAGGTCTGTAAGCAGGGCCTCTTCACTTTCACCCTGGCTGTTGCTCCGGGTGCCCAGAGGAGAAGAGGCCGAACCCATGAGCCCTGCCCACAGAATTCACTCGGTGCCCTGAGGCCCAAGTCGCAGGCTCCGCTCTTACAATGGAAACTTGAGGAGCTGGCCAGGCCGCGTGACCCCCGGGGTCAGGTCCAGCTCTTGGAATCTCTGAAGAAGTTGCTGGGCACAGCCCGGCTTTTGTGGCCCCCGCGCTCCTGCGGTTATTTACAATAACAGCGACGTTGGGGGTAAGAATAGAGAACATCTATTAAGCTCTAAACACGCTCTGCTCATCCAGTGCTGCGGGGTACGAGTTCATGAACCCTACGAGGCAGGGACTCTGGTTACTCCCACTCCAAACAGCGGGGGCCTGTGAGGGTCAGGGATTTGCTCCGAGTCACCCCACGCACGGCACACCTTGGTTCTGGAGCCTGGCTCCTAACTATCCCGCTACATCCCCACGAAGAACCTCCTTCCGAGCGCCCAGTTCAGGCAGCAGCCCTCCAGCTGGTCCCACATACATCTTCCTGGCTCCAAGGGGCGCCTGCCTGCCTGTCAATTGCTTTGATTTCTGACCCCAGGGCCCCAGCTGGCCTGGCCTCCACCTGCTCCAACCGGAGGCAGAGCTAGCCCCAGGGCCCAGCGGGCCTTTGTCCTGAGGGCCTGCAGCTCCTGTTGGGAGCAGGTGGCAGGAAAAAGAAGAGAGGACAGTCATCAAGGAGGCTGCTTGGGAGGCTGAGGGGAAAAGTAGCGGAAAGGGCTGAGCGGAGGAGAAATCCTGAGACCCGTGCCCAACTGCAGCACCATGCTCCCGGCCAGGGCAGGCCCAGCTGATGCTGCAGGAGGGCCGGGGCAGAGGGGTCCCTGGGGGGTCCTTGGGCAGCCTTTTAGGAGATGTCTCAGTGGTCTGTGCTACGAAGTGGGTTTGGGCTCATTTTAAAGCACTTCTGTCTATTAAAATGCCATGCTTTGATTACTTTTTAAAATTGCTATGTGCTGTGGTATTTTTTAAAATTAATATTCTTAGCATGTTCAAGGTCTTGGGTTCCCCAAGAGAAAAGCAAGGAAGAATGAATGGAAGGAAGGGAGAAAGGTAGGAAGGAAGAAAGGTAGGAAGGAAGGAAAAGAAAAGAAGAGAGGAGAAAAGAAAAAAGGGAGAAAGAAAAAGAACTACACAGATTTATGGGACACACTGTGATATTTCCATATACATATAAATTGTGCAATGTTCAAATAAAAAATAAACATAGCTATCTTCTTAAACATTGATCACCATTTTGTGGTGGAAATATCTAAACACTTTTCTTCTAGGTGTTTCCACAAACACAGGACCACATCACTATCTAGAGTTAGCCTGCTGTGCAGCCGAACTCCAGAACTCACTCCTCCAACCTATCGGTGACGGAGCACCCTGGACCATTCAGCCACAGAGCTTGAAATTCTCTTGGCTTAAGGTTCTCAGTGTTTGGGCGAGAAAATGCTGGCTTTACAAAAGAAAAACTTTTTATTAAAAAGAGCTTATCTCAGAAATCACACTCTTAGACATTTATCCAAGTCAGTTGAAAACTTAGGTCCACACCAAAACCTACACATGAATGCTATGGTAGTTTTATTCATAACTGCCAAAAATTAGAAGTAACCAAGATGTTTGTCAGTTAGGCAAATAACAGTATTAAAGTTCACACGATGGAATATTATTCAGCAATAAAAAGAAATGAGCTACTGAGTCAAAAGAAGACATGTGCATTGCTAAGTGAATGAAACCATCTGCAAGGTCATTGCCTCATACGTATTACTATATGTACTGAGAGTAGTATACTATATAATTCCAGCTGCATCACTTTCTGGAAAAGGAAAAACTACAGAAATAGTTAAAAAAAAAAAAAAAAAAAAAACAGTGGTTCCCAGAGGAATAAAGAAAGAAGGACTGAAACGGGTCAGGGGACTGCCGACCACCGCCCGCCGCCCTCTTAGGGACCTGTGATGGAGAAGTGTGATCTTGCACAGAGGTTAAACCAGGAGACCTGAGCAACACAAAGCAGCATCCTAAATGTACGTTATCGACGTGATTTAGTTCAGCGTTGGTTCATCAGTTATAAAAACGTTTTACACTCTCAGAAGTTGTTAATAGGGAAAAGGATGGATGGAGAAAAAAAAGACCCAGGAATTCTCTACACTTTCTGTACAATTTTTCTGCAACTAAATGCTACTCTGAAAGTAAAATCTATTAAAACTTGTTCATCTGAATATACTTTGGGCCTTCAAAGCAATCATTTGTTTCCCTCTAGTCTTTTGAAGTTGATCAGAATCCTAACAACACCATATTGTTCTTTAGCAAGTCCTATGACTGGCCAGGCACTGTTCCATTTATATACGATTTTATTTAATCCTCACAAAATAAGACTCTTACAGTTTGTGCCTTGATGTCCCTCAAAGCCTCATGTGGTCCTAGATGGAGCTTTTTCAGAGGTGGCTGAATCTAGAGTGTGTGATGCTGAGATTAAGGGCGTGTGATTACTAAATCAACTCACTGATTGGTTTGGCACCGCCCGAATCCTGGCAGATTGGATAAGATAAGGAGCAGAAAGAAGCTGCTTAGATGACCTTGCTTACCTTGCTGCCTTCTGCCTGTCTGCCAGGCCACCCTGCCTCAGATCCAGCCAATTGTGGACTGAAACCTCTACAACTATGAGCTAAATAAACCTTTTCCCCTTCAACTTTGAGTGTTGGGTAGTTTGTCTCAGCAACGAGAGAAAAGTAACTAAGACAGGGACTAACATAATTAAGGGGCTTGTCAGGGCCTGCACGTCACTAAGCAGTGGAAGCAGGACTGGAACTCAAGTCTATCCAGCCCCAAGCCCACACTTACAGTTCCTCCGCTCTGTCACCTTCTCCTCTCCAGAGGACAGCAATGGGCAGCAGGAGGGTGAGCAGATAATGGGACACTGCAAATCTTGACAATTCCTGTGTTCAGTCATTTGCTCACGAGTATTTGCTGTGTGCCAAGCCTCTGCTAACCTCTGAGGATGTAAATATAGATGACAGACACTCTGCTCACAAGAAGCTTGTGATTTAGTGGAAGAGGCAGATACAGAGACACTGACAGTGAAAGTCCTAGATCAAGGAACCAGGCAGTCCTTGCTCCAGCATTGGCATCCCACAAGAAGTGCTGGGGGACAGACCCCCGATCGGAATGGAAGGAAATAAGCATCTTGCCCTGAATTCACGTTTAAGTAGAAAACGTCCTGGACATCACCTCCCTGGAGATAGAAGATTTAGAGGACAATAACACAGGGATGAAAAGATACGTAGAAATTTCAGCAACATGATGAAAACTACTAAGATAAGAAACAGCTCTCTCTTAGGGAAGTAGAAAAGAACTAATTGACTGTGGATGACACACTAGGCTTTGTCTAAGTGCCCGACCTACGTCCTCCCTCTTCATCCCCCCAGCAGTCCAGGGTAGGTGTCACTTATGATGCTATTTAATGAAGACAGTGTTGCAAGATTCCTCTAATTCTTACCGGTGTCTTTCTTCTTGTCTCGGGAAAGCTCATGGACGGTGGCGCCAATGTCGTGCCTCAGGATCTGAATGATGCTGGACAGGGCAGGCACACTGCGTTTATCCAGGTGGGTGAAAAACTCATACTCGTCCTTGTTTAAACGAGAAGGTCTGGATTCAATGTGAGTCAGATTGATGTCATTCTCCTAGGAGAAAGAACAGGGGCTGTGAGAGGGCCGGATTTGGACTAATGCAGGCTGAAGGTGCCAAAGCAGAAAAAACACAAACACAATGAAATGGAGAGCCCGAGAGTAGGATTTTCTTTTACAATAAGAATAGAAAGAAGGTCTTAAATTTTCTAAAGATGCTTATTTTATCTTCAGCAAAACCAAGTACCAACTGACAAGAGGTGGAAGGAGGGGCTGGGGATTTAGCTCAGTGATTAGAGTGCTTGCCTTGCAAGCACAAGGGCCTGAGTTCGATCCCCGGCACCACAAAAAAAAAAAAAAAAAAAAAAAGAGGTGGAAGGAATAATTCAAATGTGATAAATATAATCACACAGAAATCTGCTAACAATCTAGAACTGCCACCTTAAAATTTTGGTTTGATTTAAATATCTAGGACAGTGATTACAGAAAAACATTGACATAAGAAAAGCCCCTTTGCTAAACTGATCCCACAGAACCTCAATACATAAGTAACGCAGAAACAACATTGTTTCACTTGAACATGGCCCTCATGACTTCGACTTACTGGCTTTCCATCTAAGTCCTAAGTGCTCTTGGCCATGAGACCTCGCTTACTGCCATGTTTCTCGCCCTCAGTTTCCCCTTCTGTAGCTGAGTGTCTTCAGGGTACCTGCTTCATAAGTTCCCCAGGAACAATGGATGATGCGATGCACACTGTGCATACACAATGTTGGTCGCATGGTGAATGTTTGGCAAAAATGCTTCGTTACTATTTTTAATATCCTTATAATCACTTTTCATTTAAATTATCCAGCTAACAAAAGTAAGATGCAACAGATGTGTGTCACCTTTCAAGTTGCTGGGGGTTCGTGAGTGAACAGAGAGACCAAGGTGCTCTTTGGTTTGTAAAGCTCATGCACAAATTGAGGAGTACAAGGAACAAACACAAAGATAAGTATGAATTATTTTGTAATGACAAAGGATAAGGAAAAAATGAAAGGTGGAACAGGGCAGTGGGGACACAGTTCTGAGGTGGCGCAGGGCATGCAGATCCCGAGGCAGGACGTGGGTGCACTGCCGGGTTTCATGGGGACGACACAGGAGGCCTCAGGAGGAGACACTCGTGCATCCTAAAGGGGCTGACCGAGGGGACGTCCCACGGTAGCAGGGTGCCTGCCATTAGCCAGCTGCCTCATGGGAAGCTCTCCCTACACATCAAAATGCCCATCCCACGGCACGAGAAGCACTTGGGAGCTGCTTTATTAAATGCCATAAAAATGCACAAATAATGATTATTTACTACCAGTACTCTACTTTCATGTCTTCAGATGGTAGTATTTTAGCTCTTATGGTTTTTATCACACAAAAAGTCCTGTACTTGACTCGGTCCTCAAATATAAATGCTTGGCAAATCACCTGCTACCTACCCAGAAAGTCTGGGATTTTCTTGCACTCCTGTTCATTTGGGAGAATACCGAGGAGTATCACCTACACTTCATTCAAATAAATCACAGGCGCTGCCCCAACATTCAGATGAACAGACAATCCCTTGAAAACACGACAACTTGAAATATTCTAACATGCCAAGTAGTGAAATTCATCGACCTTGTAGCTGAAGAAGTGGATCTTTTGCCTGAGCCGTAGACAGTACGAGGGTGAAGAGAACATGTGTAGTTAGTCACGAGGCCTTTGCCCGTTCATGTATCAGTTTATAGTTTGATTTTCTGTGGCCATCCCCACAGTCTTTTGAGGAGGTGAAGGAAGATGTAAAAATAAGGAGAAAAAAATAAAAGAAATAAAATGAAATCCGAGAGGAAGATGATTTACTAGAAGAAGCAGAGGAAGAAAGTCCACTTTTTCTAAAGTCAAAGCCATTGTCTTCTTACCAGGCTTCCTTTCCTACCACGGACACAGTGAGCATCCACAAATGCTAACTTTTCTCTTTATCGTTAATGTTATGTGAAACACAGAAAATTAAAACCTGTGGTACAAGACACACAAGGATGGCTAACTTCACACAGGTTCTCTTCCTCCTGGTCCTTCCCCATCGCCCCCAGGACACGGTACGCCTCTGTTATTCACAGTCTCAGCCGCAGACCCCACACTCTGTCCATGCCCAGGAGCCGACGGAAGGGCCCCGCGGGGAGAGAGGGCAAAGCTAGAGGAGGGCAGGCCAGAGAGACGGCTCCTCTGAAGCCTTCTCTGCTAAACAGAGCCGCCTGCTGAACACGGCAAAGAGCAGAGTCACCCTTCTTGGCCCAGGAAGAGAGAGAACGGTGAACTCTGCCTGCTGTTTACTCATGTCGAAATCTCAAAAGGAGACCACCAGACAGTACAGCAAGCGAAAACCAGGAACGGCTGCACCTCTGCATGTTTATTTATTTGTGCGAGATTGAGGAGCCGGATGGGACAGGAGGTGAGGGGTGTGTGCCTGGGGAGGGAGCGGTGCTGGGACACAGACCACAGCGTAGGCGCGCTTGCCACCCACACTCCACCCCTTGAACTGCCACTCCCAGGGAGGAGTCTTGCTCTGGAAATACCCATAAAACAGTTTATGTCCTGTGATTCTTGTCCTCATGCTGGAGATCTAAACTATGGAGAAAACCCACAAAGCTTTTCAATACCCGCCGTTTCTAAACTAACTCAATCCCTGCCATAGGGGAGTGGTTAGGTGAATTGTAGCATAATTACTCAGAGGGAGATTGTATAATCTCCCTCATTAAAAAGCAAGCAACAACATTCAGAAAGTGAAGAGCTACCATAACTGTAAGATACGTTAAATGTGGTAGAGTTCAGATGACGGGTAATTTTGTTTCCTTCTTTCTCTTTTCTTTTCTGTCATGGTTCAACTTCCCTAAAAACATTTATTATTATCAACATTTGACTTAATTTATTAAGTGGTTATAATGGTAACCACTAGATAAAATACGATGGACATAGGTATGTGATCATCAAAACATGTATAAAAGTTGTGCCCGGGGACTGAGGATTTAGCTCAGTGATTAGAGTGCTTGCCTTGCAAGCACAAGGGCCTGAGTTCGATCCCCGGCACCACCAAAAAAAAACCAAAAAAACAAACAAACAAAAAAAAGTTGTGCCCAACCTCCCAAAAAAGACTAGAGTTAAAGGCATCACAGTGGGGTTATGGCGGGATCATGTGAAACTTCTACTTACTCGCCAAAAGTCTTAAGTGATGGAAGTTTCTGGTTATGTATGCACTAAACAACCAGCTAGACGCTTTATTTCTTTCTCATTTGAATCAGTTTGTTCATATATAGCCTTTAAACTCAGCATGCAATTTCCTTATTGGGAATTTTCCAACTTATTGCTACAGGTCCCTAGAAACCCGTACTTCTTATTTCTAAGAGAGGCTTTAGCAATTAACCTGCGAGCCTGATTAGAACTATAGTTGTATAACAAGTTCCTATTGTAAACAAGAGCTCTCTGTGGAGAGATAACAGAATTTTTTACGCTACCCCCAGAGGGCATCTGAGACAGCCAGGAAAGGTTCAGAGTTAAGTTTTTCAAAAACGGTTTTGTGATTCGTCCCAAGTTGATGGATGCACAAAAAACCTCAGTGTAGAACCTTATTAAATCAGGACTCCAGAGCAGTAAATGTGGAACGAGGCGAGGTGATTCACTTGCTTTACTGAGGAAGGATCAGAAACTGTTTCTTCCCATTCTTGAGAAAAATCTTTTTAAGAAGGGATTGGAAACAAGTGGATGAAATTGTAGAATTTACGCTGCTGACAAACTGACTTGTCTGCCCGGATTCCCCAAGGTCTGTTTTCCTGTTCCCTGACTAGTAACTGCACATATTTGTGCGTGCAGTGAGCTGCTCTGAGGCAGGTGTGCACTGCAGACCCATCAAGTCAGGGTAGTTAGCATATCTGTCGCTTCAATGTTTAACATTTCCTTACAGCGAGAATGTGTAAAACCTTCCTTCAGCTATTCTGAAATATACTTGCTACATTATCAACTGTAGCCCCCTCTGAAACTAAACTGACCTCACACAGAGGGGTCCCTCCCTCCTTTTCCCATGATTCTGTGGGGAAAGAAGAACAGCGTAGAGGGAAGAGTGTGGGCTTCGGGGCTGACCTGGGTTCTGGTTCAGTTCTGCTATTCACAGCCTGGATTTTAGATACATGAATTAGCTGTTCTGAACTTTTGCTAATTTGTATATAAAATAAAGACAATAACACTACAGCAGCTTGGTGAGAATTAAAAAGTGTGTCTCAATAGCACATTGAGATTCTACAGGGAGGGGCTGCGGACTTAGCTCAGCGGTTAGAGTGCTTGTCTTGCAAGCACAAGGCCCTGAGTTCGATCCCCAGCATCAAATAAATAACCAAAAAAGTAGATTCTACAGAAAGCCCAGATGTCCACTCTACCCCAGAGGAGCCACTGAACAGCCTCTTCCCGAGGCCATATTCCAACCTCACGTTCTTCCTCTGGGAGGCTCTTGCCAGGGATGCTTGGCCTCTGTCTTCTCTCACTTGAGATAGTCTTTTCCCCATCCTCTCTTTCGGGTGGCTGGATCTCCTCCAACTCAGAGAAGGCTCCTTCCTCGGGACGGCCAGGGGAGCAGCTTCAGCCAAAAGAGCCTGGAGGTCCTCGTGCCCCTTTCTGCGACTTTTCTTCCCAGCACAACAATGCCATACGGAGGATCAAACAGGCATTGCAACTGTTTTAGTCTAGTTACCAAGGACTGGGCCGACTCACGTGACTTCAGCTGGCTGCCTCACTCTGCGGTGACACGTTGCCCAGAGCACCCAGGGTGGGCACCCGGGTCTACCCACAAGGTGAGATCATACTTCAAAGGAAAAGTTCACAGCAGCAAGTTCTGCACTCCCAGGTCTCGCAAAGGCTGGGTCTGAAGTATTCAGCACCTAAAAACAGTGCTAGCTTTCCAATGGGGAGTCTCCTACTCAGTAAAGAAGTCTTCGACTCCAGGCACAGTGTTCAGCACAACACTGTTTATATAGACAAACAATGGACGGGACCTAAATGCCCCCCAACAGGAAATGGATGACCACACAAAGCAATAGAGGTGGAACTGAATGTGCAAGAACTCTACATAGCAGTATAGACCGATCTCAAAAACAAGGTCCACCACCGTCTCCCCCAAACCAAAACCTGCAGGAGAGTTACGACATGATTCTAATATGATGAAGAGTTAGAGCCTGCAAATCTCTGCGATGTATCAGTGATGGATATTTGTGTGAAAAGCATAAAGTTTTACAGGGCAACGACACACACAGAATTCGGATTCGTAGCTCCCTCTCGGGAACCAGGACTTGAGTCAGTTCTACGGTGGTTATTTCTTAAGCAAGTGAGTTACATGGTGTTCTTTATATCCGTACCTGTATTTGTGGCGTTTAAATAAATTGAAAATGTCATTTCGGTTACAAAACATTTTTTCCTCCCGTGAGACACCAGTGCTGTATTTTGACTAAAGAAGACGGCTTCCTGGTAAATATTTTCCTGCTTGTGGCTGCTCTGGACCTGGGAGCAGGGGGCAAAACCGGTTCTCGTGACTGAATCTCCCCGCAGTCCCGCCCGCCAGGTCCTGGGGCGCAGACAGGTCCTCCAAGTCCAAACCTGAGAGTCGCACTTGGCCTGTGTCGGCCTGGACGACCCCCCGACCCCCAAAAGGCCGAGGCTGCAGACAGGAAAGGGGTCAAGGATTTCATAACCTGACACATGTTTACTCTCTCCTTGAGCTGGCTGTCCCTTCATTCTGGAGTTTACTTCCTCTGCCTTCCACTGGTCAACCTCTTCAGGTTTCAGCTGAGACATTAAATCTCCAGGAACCCCACCGACCTGCAGTGCCTCGGGCCTGGGTGCTCACAGAGCTTTGTGCTCCTGCAGCAGTTGTTTGCAATTCCTCCTTGTAGCTGCCTGTTAACGGAGAGTCAGATGGGTAGGAGGATGGCCATCCAGCTTACCCCACCACCCCCTCACCTAAATAGGGTCTGACAACAGCAGCTACTTAAAAGATATTAATTGGATGCGTGAGCGAGAGAGCTCACGGTCATCAAATGCCTGAGGAGAAGGAGGAGGAACGGATTTGCTGGGCTAGGGAAGGGCGCAGGAAGCAGATGAGACTAATAAAGCTTGTCCTTTCCATGTGTTCCCAGAGGACCCCGCTGCTGTGGAAATGGCAGCAGGGCGGGGGGGGGACTCTGGGGAGATTTTTAGCTGTACCCAGCTCGCCCCGGATGGCTCGCTTTGTCTGAAGCCCCGCGTCTCTGTTAAATGGTGCTAACCGAGGAGGGTTCCTGCAGATCTCTGATTTGGCCTCAGAACTCAGAGCTCTGAATATCTACATCTTTGCCTGTTCCCTTCCCGGGAGCACACTGGGCAATGATTGGCGGAGAGCTGCAGGAGGAAGGAAGGCCTCGTCCTGGCGTTTTCCCGCAGGAGCTGGTTCTCGTTTGATAGCTCCTTACTGAGCCAGCTGCAGCAGAGACTCTCAGGAGACTATTTTCCTAAGAAGGCATGAGACACAAGCTAGTGGAGACTGAATGTTTAAATTAATGCAAATGCATCGAGAGTCAGGCCAGGCACCGTGGTTCACACGTGTCATCCCAGCTCTTCAGGATGCTGAGGCAGGAGGATTGCCAGTTCAAGGCCAGCCTAAGCCATTGGTGAGATCTTGTCTCCAAATAAAAAACAAAAAGGGCTGGGGAGGCAGCTCGGTGGTGCAATTACTCCACTGTAACTGCCCATTAACGGACAGTCAAGAAAATAAAGAAAAAGAGAGAAAGAGAAAATGAAAAAGAAAAAAGAACAGAGAGAACAATTTACTGAGGGCAGTAGGCTGCTCATAGCCTAGCAGGTTGGGGTTTTGCTATATTCTTAATCACTGGCCTTGAAACACTAGAATATTTCTTTGAGTCCCCACATCCATCCGCCCAACACAGGGAAGCACAAAAATCTATACCTCTTTATAAGTATTGGACAGACATACCGTATGGTTCCTAACAGGGATGGTGGCTTAAAAGCCAATCGTCCGAGAAAGAGGGGAACTCTCTGGGGGGAAACAACGCTGGCCCAGCCAGGGGAGGTCTGCCCATGGACTGCAGGCCTCTCTCTGGCCCTGCTGTGTGCTACTTGAGAGTTAAGGCCTAAGAAGTTTCCCCCACATGGAGTCAGGCCCGGGAGCTAGAGTCTAGGTTCACACTGGGGATCAGGCTCTCATTATTACTCTGAGTGTTTAGGAAGGATTAGCTAAGTGTTCCGGTTGTATCTCTCTGCAATATCAGGCATCAAAGGATGGAGGTAAGGAAGGCGCAGGGAGGGCTGCTTCCCCCACATGGAATGTTGCTCCTTCTGTCGCCAGTCCTGGGAGCAGATTTTTACTTTTTGTCTCTATGAAGGAAAAGTAAGTTTATTTCTATCACATGTTTTGCTTTGATTCTGTTCCCCTTTTTGCTGGGTTTTTCGACAGTAGTCATGGCTTTTAACATCCTTCTGTAGTACTGATGTTGTCTGTGATTTGAAATAAGATCCCCGTAATTTCTACTCATTGACCTGCCTCAGAAGTTAGAGAAAACAACTAGGATTCTTCTTCCATGATGAACCTTCAAATACTGTAATAAAACAATCGTTTTCCCCAAGCCACGTCTTTGCTCTTCAAGCCAAATAAACCTTCTTTAACATTCCCTTCGGAGAAGAGTCCCTCATTCTCTGGGACCCTCTACAGATACAGCACACAGAAGTAACCAAAACAAACATTTATTGAACCCTAGTTGTGTGCCAAATACCGTTCTGATGAATTACTTTCCACGAATTAATTCATTTAATTTTCACAGTAGCATTATAATGTAGGCTTATTATTACCCTTGTTTTAAAAAATGAAACCAAGCCACCAAGATGTGAAATAACTTTCCTGTGGCTGTCCAGTTATTAGGTGGTGCAGCTGGGGTTTGCATTCAAAAGTTTGGTTCTAGTCTGCAAACCCTTAACCCCAGCACTCTTCCGCTCCTCCCCGCCCCAAACCCAGGCCATAACTGATAGTCTGGAGCTCTCAGCGCCAAGCCAATGTATGTTCAATGGGACACTGATACCTGGAAGATATTAGGGTCATTCCTAAACGAGGTTCCACGGCCAAGAGCATTTGGAGGATGCTGAGTGTGATCACCCGGAAAGGGTTTCTTCCCTGCAGGATTTCTGGGTTTAACAGGTTCATGTTTGTGACCCTCTAGATAGGGAATTCACTCTTGGAATTTTCTTCTGATAGAACACATACTAGCAATACAGAGTTGATTCGATATTGTTTAGGAAACACTACCTTAAAGAATACTTTAAATTTTTCATTTTGTTTTGTCATTAATTTACTCTGATTTCATTGTATGTGGTCCAGAAATTTCATGTCAGCTACACAATTCACTAGGAGGCTGAGGCAGGAGGACAGCAGTTTGAGCCTCACCCGGGCAGTTTAGAGATTTAGCCAGATCCTGTCTCAAAACAAAAAATTTACGAAGGGCTGGGATGAAGCTTAGTACAAAGACTCTGGGTTCGATCCTACTGCCGCAAAAACGAAACCAAACAAAAAGTCACACAGTTTCAAGATTCTGTCAGTAGTTTTGTCTAAAGCTCACTGTCCCAAGTGACCAGAAAGCTACCACGAGGGAGGTAAACACGCCGATGAGCTGTGACCACCACAAGCCCAGCTCCCCCGGCAGCTTGGGTTTGGGCCGATGGCCCCACCCTGACTCCGGTCCTTGCCTCTGCCAGCGGGAACTGTTCATACATGATGTAAGTAATTCATTCTAGTTATATAACATTTTTGGGAAAAAATATTTTAAAGCACAATTTCTGACTCTCCCCTGTCTTCCAACCTCTTTCTCATCTTTGTACTTTTGCAGATTCCTGACACATCCCAACACCTCCTTCCAGCACGCCCCGTGTAAAGCCATCCCCTTCTCGAGGACACACCCCCAGTGAGTGCTGTGCTGTTCGGACTCTCACAATCGATTGGCTTTTCTCAGATAAGAGCGATAAGCCCGGTCAAAAGCACAGCCCCAGGTCGATGTCTGGGGCTCCAGCACGCTGCACTGTGCATCTTAAGCAAGTCTCCAAGCCTGCTGAACTTTGGTGTCTTCTTGTCCAAGTGGGGTGGCCTCACCTGCCACCTTCACACTTTGTCGAGTGCGAAGTGTGACTTAACTCACACAGACTTGCGAGCACAGTCACCTATGACAGACCAAGTCCTCCGTCAACAAAAGCTGAGGATGGTGGTTCTCCTTCACGACAGGGCATCAGAGACACCAGCAGAATGTTTTCGAAAAGTTCAAGAAAAATAAAAATCTAAAGCCCTTGAAAAAATGACTAAGAACGCTGTGTACATTGGAATTTAAAATTTTAGTACGATAACTAATGCCATAAACCCAAATAAAAATATTTATCACACGCACAATAGAATGTAGATTATATAAAACGCCAAAAGTCAGTAACAAAAGACAAATTTGCATATAAAAAGAAATGACAATCTGTGTGAATAATTCACAACCTACAAAAGAAAAAAATCTAATGCCATGAAATGTGAAATGACACCCCCGCCCCACTGATAATCAGGGAAATTAAAATTAAACCAGCAAATCGCATCAAATTCATTATATTGTTCAAGGTTAAAATTAATGTTAAGCATCCGTTCTTAAAAGTGTAGAGGAATGGGTGTTCCTATATTGAACTAACGGGATTATAAATTGTTAGATGGCATTTAGAAAAACACATAGAAGTTTCTATTAAAACTAAAAATGCCCACACCTCAGGATACGCAATTCTATTCCCAGGCTGACAACCAAGAAAAACATTTTAATATCACATACTAAAAATAGTGAAGAGTAAGTACTGTAGAATTGCCTGTGACTACACAAAAGAAAAATCACCCTGGATATCAAAAATAAGGAGGAAGACAAATAAAATATGATACAATCATATTAGGAACTATACTTCAGAAGTTAAAAGTTACAAATTTGACCTATATGTATCAACATGTATTTATCTAAAAAATATTGCATTCATAAAAATATATAGCAACTCTTACTGAGTAGCTAATAAGTAACTATTTTGAGGGGCTTTTATATGAATTAAGTCATTTAATCTTCTGAACTACTCTATGAGGCAGACACTATTATTCCCATTTTACAGATGAGAAACTGGAACATCGAGAAATCAAAATCACAGCCTGGCTCCCCTGCATCCGTGATTTTGAGCAATCCTCAGGGCTATAAGGCACTGTGCATTTGTCGATGTCACTTTGGTGTTTTTAGGCACTGGGAGGAGTGACATCAAACTCATAATGTCCCCTTGTCTAGGGCGTTTGTAGGATGATCAAGGGTGAGAGAAGATCAGAAGGGACCACAGCTTTATCTTCACTGTTCTCACTTTTTGTTTTAAGAAATAACATGTTCATTTGTCAGTTTTGAATTCATAATCACACGGGAAAGAATGACAATGAATTGGTCATTGTGTTCACAGTGGTTGATAATGAATGGTAGGATCGGGAGTGGTTAGTTTTCTTGTGCTTTGACGCATTTTTCAATTAGGAGGGAAGAAGGAAGGAGGGAGGAAGGGAG
>PVJO010010586.1:0-63556 GCA_004026905.1 Hystrix cristata
CAAGATCCCTGTTTCATCCTTGTCAACCTTACTGACCATTTATTTATTAATTGTGGATTCTGGGGACATAAGAAGCATGAGATCTAGGGATGTCTCCTGTTTTGTTATGGGGTGGTGGAGAGGGATGCAGATAATAACAGTACAAAGCATTATGGACTAAAGTTGTCTAAAATCTATTTTCTCTTTCTTCTCCCCAGCCTCTCTCAGTAGAAAGGAATGAGGGAGCCAGAGAAATTAATGCAACAGGGGAAAAAGGAAGGGGTGGTGGTTGGGGACATTTTTGTATTGCAAAGCAGACAGAGCCTCCATGTGAAATGCATGTTAGGTAACATTAAATGTGACAGTAGGCATATGGTGAGAGGTCAGAAATGAAATTGCAGTTTTAGATGACATACCTAGAGGGGAAAGGTAAAGATTAGGGAAGAAAGGAATGCAGAGTGCTGGGACTGGGGCATGTAACAGACATTTGGGAGTCAGAGGAGTTAGCAGAGAGATTTTCACAGCCCTTAACCTACTTACCCCAGTGTTATTCCAGGAAAAACTCATAGCATAAAAATTTACTCTAGAACAGCACAGAGTCTTCAGGCATACACACACACACACACACACACACACACACACACACACAGAGAAAATGCAGATTCTTTTTTTTTTAAACTAAGAGAAGACCATTTATTTGAAGATGGTGAAAAAAGGGGAAAAGAGATGCTAGATAGATATTCGATGAGTAGGGTCTTGTTAAAGTCATAAAATCCAATATTGTTCCATAATTCATCATTTCTTCTGCAGTTAAAAAAGCATTTAGGGCCAATTGCCTTTAGCAAGTTTGACTATAGTAGAGAATTTTTATTTGAATAACAATTTTAGAATACCTGAGAATGAAATATTTTCATATGTAATTTGTACAGGATAAATTTGGAATCAGAACAACACAAAATGTGTGCCAAAGGATAAGACAGAAATACTATTTTAGAGCAGGGCCTTGCTAATCTTTCCTGTATGTCTAGGGGCTTTTGATTATTTTGAGAAGTCTGCAGACTTGAAAGCATAGTATATGAGAAGATTGCAGTGATATGGAATTGCTGTATGGGAACTTTTGTTTAAGGATTTTGTTTTTTCTGATGTCGCGGTGTGAGCCCTTTGTGTCTAGAGTGAGAGACACTACATTTCTAAGTTAAATACCAACATCCCGGCTCATTGGAACAAGCTGAGTTACGGAGTCCATTTGATTCTCAAGCATTTCAATACTTTCACTGGGCAGCACCTGCCTTCCACCGGCTCTCAGCATGTGTTTACTGAGGACACTGCTGCTGATGTTATCAGTCCTTTTCAATAAATCCCCTAAAGATAAAGCTCTGGACCCGGTCCATCATCAGGCATCACTTTAAAGGCAGGGATCCATCAGGGGTGCTGCTGGGATTTGTGATGGAATATTCCTCACAGTGCAGAAGTGTCCTGCCATTGCAGGATGTTTAATGTCCCCACTCTTGCCACTAAATGTTTGCAGCACTCCTTAGACCATTGTTATAACCATGACATCTCCCACTTTGCCACTTTCTGGGAGGTACAACCCACTCATTGTAGTTGATACCCACTAGAGGATTTGCCCTTTCGGTTCTAAAGTTGAAAACATTCTACACTGGAGGAGATTGCCTAGCTAACCTTAATCCACTGTCTATTTCTGTCTTGGGTATTCTACTTTCGTTCTCTTTGGTGGTTAGGCAGAAATGACATACTTTATAGTATTGTCATTTATGACCACCATCCACCTCAGACTTACCTACCAAATTAGTTGCAAATGCTATCGGCTTAATGTATTAGAATTAAGGCTTTGGAGTTACTCGTTGGGAAGGAAAAAGATTCAGAAATTCAGAAACAGAAAGTGGTGTGCAACCAAAGACATAGAGAGTAGGAACTCTTCCCTAGGGCAACAAAAAGCTTCTGAAACCTTCCCTGTGGTGCGGGTGTGGGTGTAAAGTTAATCCTTCTGCTCATGCATCTACCCTTGCATTTTCTCCTGTCCTTAGGGGCTCAGGAGGCTGCCTCTCTAGGTCCCTTCCCCCAGACTTCCCACACTCCTCCACCCTAACCCTGCGGCCCTGTGTCATTCTATTTCCTGTTGTCTGGACCCTAACATATGTGTACTTTCATAACTGGGCTCTAGTGTTTTTGAAGAAAAACATTTTAAGGAGGGTTTACAGAACTTGGTTTCAGTGAGCAAAGAGCTGAAAATTCCATGTATGTTTCTGTCCCCCCCAATAGCAGTAAGTGGCTATATAATCCCTAGAATATTTGCTAGGCTGCATTGTTCCTTCTCTTGTTTCACAAAAGGACAAAATCACCAAGCTAATGATTCACTAATCCATTTTCAAGGGTGCTTGGATCTGGAAGCCAACGTGGACGGTTGCCAATTGGGAATTGTTTCCGGGTGGTGAGTAACTGTTTCCATAGAAACAGTTTGGAATGTAACAACTACTGAGTTCTCAGCAATATAGAAATTTGGGCAACAAAAAGAAATACAGAGGATTCATGAAGGTCTCTAGAAATTTGGAGAAAGTAGCATAATGGTGAAGAAGAGAACAGTCATTCACATTCTGGATTCTAGTTCTAGCCCTACCCTACTGGCTGTGTGACTTTAGACAAATTAATCTCTCTTATCCTTGTGATTCTCAGAAGTAAAATGAGAATAATAATATTACTTTTGGGGGAGTTGTTGAGAGGATTATGTGAAATAAAGTAAGTGAAGAATTTCACTAATTCCTGGCATGTAGTAAGTACCTAATGCAAGATGCATTATTATGATGTAATTACTATTTTCCTACAAAAAGCAGAACAAACACTTACGAAAATAAAGTTTTTGTGAGGGAGAAGACAGCTGAGTACAAAGAAATAAAAATTTTTCTGCGATTACAGATTTCTTACTCCCCTAAATAATATTGTGATTTTAGAGAAAAATAGGCGCATAGGAAAAAAGCAGCATGTCACACATATAAGGTGACATCTATGGAATTAAGAAATGGAATGTATTTTAAAAGTAGGAATTTGAAAGCATTTGAATTAAGACACTAAGCAGGTCTCCTTGCCCACCAAGAAGGTATGTTAATGTGGGTTCTTTAGAGATCAAAGAGATTTTTAAAATTCCTCTGAGAGCAGTAAAGTGACCCTAACCTGCCCCAGCTCCATTTAAGGGTGCAGCCTCCAGAGACCCCAGATTGAACTGAGGAAAACAAAGTGCTTTTCATTCTGCCTGCTTCTAACTAGATGGGCACAAAAAAATCACGATTTGTCTCTTCAAAGACTAGGTGAGAGACAGCTCCCAAGTCTGTGTGGTTTGCAGTTAATGCCTAAAGAAATACATGTGGGTGTTGCCATTAATTTTAATTTAAGAAAGAAATATACTAAAACATTCCCCAAGGCTTGTATTTTTTAACCAGGAAAAGTGAACCTGAGGATTCTGGAATTAATGGTGGACATATAAGTAGCCTCTTAGGATCACAGGAGGATGTGGGACACAACGAGTTAGGGAGGTGATGGGTTCTACACCCTACTCCTCCTTTGGGGACCCTTTCAGGGCTCCTCTCTTCCATGAAGCTTTTAAACACTGGCCAAAGCTGAGAATAATGATAATAGCATGCTGACAATTAGTAATGTTACATCCAGAGGTGGACTGTGAGCTGCTGCCCCTCTAGAAAATATATTTGCCGGCGATCGTAAACTCAGCTACAGAAAAGAATTAAAGAAACCGATTTTAAATTAAGAGAAGACAATTTATTTAAAGGACAATTTATTTAAAAGTGGTGAAAAGGGGGGAAAAGGAGATGATAGCTACTCGACGAGTAGGGAGTATTGGAAAGCAAAATACTCGTGGGCCCTTCGTTGTAGCCCCTTTTTATTGAGGTTTTTCCCTTGGGTCAGCCCTTGGAATCTGATTGGCTCTTGGGCTTGTCCGTCACCTCTGCCTCGGTTTCCCTCAGCCCTGTGACCTTTGTCTTTTGGGAGAGGGCAAACTTATGGACAGGTGCCTTAGGGCTAGTTAATGCAGATGTAAGAGTCAAAAGGGAGAGTTTGTTTTCTTTATGTTAATCAGAGTACCTGGGGCCTTCCCAGAATTAGTCTCTTTGCCTTTATCTCTCCTTAACTGTTGGAATGTAGCTGCCTTTATATAAATGTTTCTAACTATTCAATTATAGCTGTCTGGCTTTTATAGTCTGGCTATAGAGAATAATATCTAACGAAGCCTTTACCTTATCTTTTCCCTACCTGTGGGGACCCCTGTCCCTACAGTAATAATAGTACTAATGTTAACAATTAATTAGTAACAATAGTATGGACATTCTTCATTTAACCACCTACCTGTTTAACAATTGTTTGGACTTACAACCCTCCTCTTGGACTTACTATCCATCTTTTTTTGTGTGTATGCAGTTTTGTACATCTTATTTATACAGATTCAATGTCTTTTAGGTACAGTACACTTTGTTCAATCAGCACTGAGGTGTGATTTTTGTTGATTGTACTGCACGGTGCAGTACTGTACAGTAAGTCCCCAACCTACCAACGAGTTCCATTCAGGGAGAACGTTCATAAGGTGGGTTCATTCATAAATCCAACAAAATGAATCTTACACATCTTTGACACAAATATACAATGTAAGGCATAAAAAACCAAATACACACACACGCACAAAATACTGTAAATAAACTATTTTACTTTTACAGTTACCTTAAAATGATGGTACAGGGTTAGGGTGAGCTACTTCCACAATTTGTTCTCATCTACGAATGTTGATAATGTGAGGTCGAATGTTTGTAAGTAGAGGACTAAATGTAGTTTTATATTCTGTTATACATCACCGTACTGCATGTAATAGTTATGTAAATGAAAGCAAAGTCATTAAGTTGGAGTTTCCTTTGACCATTTCTCTGTTCTGAATATCGTAATGCACATACTATATACAATTCCTCATTTAGGAACCAATTCATTTATTGACCTAGTTACAGAAATTTAACTTGGTCATTAAGTGAGGAATGTCTATAATTAGCATTCATTTAATACCTGTTAGGTGGTAGGTACTGTGCTAGGAGCTTAACATAAAATGCCTGTTTCTTAACAGCAATCCAGTCCCGGGGAAAAAGTCTAAAAAGCTTATTGTATATTACCCTAATTCTTAAAATAAGCAAAACAGGTTTTATTACCCTCGTTTCTCAGGTGAGGGAATAGGCCTAGAGACGTTGAAGTGTATCCATGACTGCACAGCCTATGGCAGAGAGCTGGCATTTGGACCCTGACCTTGAGGACAAGGTCTTGATGTATATATCTTTTGTACCCTTTGAAACATAGCCCCTCGATTCAGTGTTCTGCAGAAGGTTTTTGGCAAACACTAATATTTCAACGAATACGCGCCATCAAGACCTAGGGGTGGTACGAAGGTAAGTGCCTGTGTGTATACATTGTGGAGGGAACGCAGAAGGAATCTGGACATGGTCTCTGATAGAGCTCTGGGTACCAGCACCCACCTACCATGTGCTGCCAGTGGCCACACAGCCTGCCTCTAACCTCACTCTTCCACATTCCAGAGGATACCAGGATTTAGAGCTGGAGCTTACCTCACACACTGCACCCAGCCCCTGCATTTAATAATACTCCCTGTTATAGTTTGAATCTAAAACATTCCCCCCAAAGTCTTGGTCCCAATGCAGCAATGTTCAGAGGTAAAGCTTTTGGGAAGTGATTGGATCATGAGAGCTCTGATCTCATCAAGGGACTAATCCATTCATGGATTCGTGATGTGATGGCATTCTTGAGAGGTTATAGAAACTTTAAGATGTGGGGCCTAGTTGTAAAATGGTCACTGGGGGCACCTCTTGGAGGGGTATGTCTTATCCCCAGCCCCTCTGCCCTCCTCTCTCCCCTTACTGGCCTCCATGGATTTAGAAGCCTCTTTGACTACACGCTTCCATCACCATCATATTCTACTTCACCTTAAACCCAATGCAATGGATTGACTCAACCATGGACTGAAACCTCTGAAATCGTGAGTCAAAATAAATCTTTCCTCCTTAAAATTGATTTACGTTGGGTATTTTGTCACAGAAATGGAAGGCTGACTAACAGCAATGACAGAACTGGAACATGAATGAATTCATTCCTCCTAAACCCTATCCAACCGTTTTTCATCATACAACAGGACAGGCCATGAGGGAAAGTTAGCTCAGAAGGGACCTCCTCTTGCTTAACTGCCCATGGGCTGAGGTGGAGTGACAAAGATGACATGCTCACCTCACTCAGTCTGCCCAGGCATCACCTAGCAGCAGCACCAGGTGCACATGTGGGCTGGGAGAGGACCACTTGGTCTGCCAGGCATCGGGTCTGCTCTGTGATTGATAATATGGACCAAGGAGAAAGTTTATTTTCTGAAACTTTCCTTCTGCCTGCTCCCTTAAAGATTCATTGTTATGCCATCCAGAGGGCAGATTTCTCTAGACTGTTTTTGTTTTGTTTCAGGTTTCATGTTATCCCTGTCTATACATTTCCAGAATGAACTACAGGTGTATAGACCTTGGTTAATTATTTTAAAATACAAATATAAGCAGTTGAAAATATTTTTATGACGTGACCTCTTCAAAATCTGAGCCAAGTTTCACAAACCCACTGCTTTTTCTTTCCCGAAGGTTTCCTGCACAATAAAACTATTTTCCTCTTATGTGGTAACTTCCCTCAAAGTACATCAACAAATTCTTTTTTTTTTTTTTTTTTGGTGGTGCCGGGGATCGAACTCAGGCCCTTGTGCTTACAAGGCAAGCACTCTAATCACTGAGCTAAATCCCCAGCCCCACATCAACAAATTCTTAAGCAAATATTATATGAAAGACCATACAGGAGATAACAAAGACCTGTAAAACTAGACTAGTTTATCTCCAAGGACTTACAATTTAGTTGCAGAAAACGTCGATAGCTGGTAGCTATTGAAAACTTCAGGCACTGTGCCAAGCACTTTGTACGGACAATCTCATTTCCTCCTTCTACCATGTTTAGAGAAAAGATAGTGGCTACAAACAGGGACCTGGGGAGGTTTTGTGTCTCTGGTGAGTAGAGCTAGTAGTACACAGGCTATCCAACTCCATGTCCCATACACCTAAGCTACACTGTGAGCTACAGCTGACATGTGCCACCACACGTCAAATGCTGCTGTGTGTGATCTGCTTCCCCAGCAAGGGTGCAAACTCCTGCGGGGTTCCCCTTATATCACATCCTTTGAATCCCTACTGGCCCCAGGAGTGCTGCGCTCACAGCCAAGGCTGACCTCATGTTCCTTGATTATTGCTCAAGAGAGGAGCGACACAATGTCCTGTGATACCCCGAGAGTTGAGATTGTCCTTAAAAGCATAAATCCTCTCAATAGCTAGGATGAAATCGAGCCCAAGAGCATGTTTTAGGACAGCCCTGCACAGTGGTGGGCAAGGATCTGATCATCCAGATCTGCTGAAAATGAATAGCTAAGGCATCATTGTATCTCTTTTTCTGGAGAAACTTGAGCTGTTGTACCGGGGAGTCCAATTTAAGTCCAGGGATCAGGCTCCCACATGAGGAAATCCTTGCTTAAGAATTCTGTGGTAGTTCTATTGAGGTGAGGGAAGCTTGGAGCTGGGTCTGCCCTCAGATGCTGAAAGGGAAACTCTGAGCTGTAATAAGGCCTTTATCCTGGCACCAGATAAAATGTGTGTGTGTCTATCTAGTCTTTTATCCATTCATTTAATTAAAAATGTGAAATCCATACACCCCACTTTACTTGTCCGGAAAGCATATTCTGGGCTCCACCTGCCAATATCTACATATAAAGTGAAGGCTGCCGAGGGTTGGGGATGGGAGAGGGAAGAATCAAAGCAGAGAAGTCCAGTCTAGTGGAGCCTGGGGTCCCTCTTAGAACTTATTGTCTGTAGCATTTAAAGCCATCAAAGGGATTTTCCAATTAAATTTTAACTCTCTGGGCAGAGAGGCCTAGGGGGGGAAAGGAAGTGCCCATCTCCCTTCCTTCCACCACCCCTTTCACCTTAGAGCTTCCTCTTCCAAGAATAAAAGGGCATCACCTGTGTGAGTTGGCTGGCTGCTCTGCAGCCCAAGAATCCGGGAATGGCTCAGTCCCAGGCAATACATGCCCAGGTCTGCTCTCCCTTTGCGGGCCCAGCACGCTGCTGGGGAGGAGAGGTGAGCTTGCCCAGTGTGACTCATGCTAAGAAGGAAAGGCCCAGACACATTTGGTTCACCAGCCCCTCCCTGGGTGAAGGCCGTGCTTACTAACCCAGGCAGTGTGCACAGGCACTGAGGCTCCAAGTAGTAACGGGAGTCCCTGGGGGCCAGCTGTCTCAGATTTGTGGAAGACAAATATAGCTTGATGATCAATGCTATCAACTTTTTTTCTCTTCCTTTTCTTTTTGTTCTTTAATTAGAGAATTTTTCAAAAGGGTGAGATAGAATAGATTTCTCCAACTTATTCTCTTAAAGATTTATTTATTTATTTATTTGGTGACCGGGATCGAACTCAGGGCCTTGTGCTTGCAAGGCAAGCACTCTAACCACTGAGCTAAATCCCCAGTCCCTTCTCCAACTTATTCTCAAGCTCAGATTCAATCAATATTCTTCAACATCCTCCTGCTTTCCTGCCATACAATAAATAGACACCATAGTCAAGTGTTACTACATCGTGGGAGCAATGTCTAGGGTGAGCCTTGTAGAAACAAGCGTCTAGAGGTGCCCTGAATCTGCCCACAGTTCTGGGCACAGAGCAGTATTCAGTTCAGGACTTCGTCATCAGCCCCGGAGAACAGACCAAACTCCAGGCTTCTCTCACTTCAGCCTTACCTCACAGCTCTTAAGCCAGGACCCTGAGGTTGGCTCGTGGGCCCTGAACTTACAGTTGATGCCCCACTGACAGAGAAAAATGGGATGGAGCAATGTTCAAACTACCGACCAGCTATTAGAAGATTCAGGTGAATAGAAAATGTCTTCAATAAAAAATCGTCATCCGGGGATCTTTCAGCTAAATTCCCTGGGGTGAGCTCAACTTAGCTGAAGGTATTTACTCAGAACCTACTAAGTACCACATCTGAGCCAGCCACCATAGAAAGAGGTGTGAAGGAGCCAGGGTGCACCTTTAGCTTCTGGGATGGAACACTTGATTGTATAGACAGGCATTTACCCAAGGGCAGGGATAACAGCCCATTGTACATACATTTTTTTGCTGTACATGCATTATTTTTCTCTTGGATTCAGGCTTGATGGATCCTGGATCACTTTGTTTTGAACATTTCCTCTTTCTTTCTGACTTTTCCTCTTACTGTGGGGTTTAAGTGGGCTGATGAGAGAAAGAAGTAAGTACAAAGTGTTAAATGAGCAGGTCCCCTTGTTCTCATCCCACTGGGGAACTTGGGAAGATGGGGAGCAAGTTGCCTGACATGGTCACCTGACAGTGGGTGAAGCCGGGGGGTGTAGTTGCCTGTTCTCTTCTGTCTGGCACTGGCAGAGGCACTAACTCCCTGGCAAGTCTGGCTCTCCCTGGCGATGGGCCCAGCAAGTTCCTGTGGACAGAGAAGTCCCTTAGGGCACATAGAGATGGCAGAAGGAAGCCAAACCTCCTGAGGATGGGAGGAAAAACAGCAGGCTGCGCAGCAATGGCAGCAGAACACCTAACTGAGGAAGAGGAACGTGGACCCACTGATGTCCGCCTCTTGGTCTCCTCCAGGAGCAAGGGGTGCAAACAGGGTGGGCAGAAGCACTTCTTCCTGTAAGAAGTTTCCACATGGAAAACAAGTCGACTCAGCTCTATACATCTGTGGTGACGCTTCCTTTGTCCGTAGATGAGACTGTCACCTGTGCAAGTCTCACACCAGTGTGCACGAAGGTTTAGCAGACACCGGGGTCAGGTGCTGGGTAGGGAAGCTTCTTGGGTCCTGCTCTGTGGTACCAGGGACGGATCTTGGGATTTCTGGAGCCTGTTGCACGCGCCAAGTATCACGCAGGGTCTCAGGGCTCGTGTCTGTCTCATGGGTGGAGGTCTCTGTGACCTGGAAATGGTTTGTGAGCACCTCTTTGGTGAGGAGGCAGCCTTCCGGGAATAGCGTCACTGTCCCGCATGTCTCACAGACGCAGTAGGGCTAGCCGGGTCCAAGTCTGGGTTCCGCATTCAGGTCCAGAGCGGCCCCATTCACCTTGGATGTTTCTCGCCTGGCCTCCAGGTGCCAAGGACTTTGTTGTACTTACAAGCTGTTCATAAGCACTGGAAGAATCCGCCCGGGCTTGGCGGGAGGGCAGGGCAGGGGAGGCTGCCTGGGCCCTGCGCTGAGTAGCTTGTCTGAATAGTTTGGTGCTTGGTCAGCCGCCCACCTGTGTGTGGAGTCTGTGACAGTGTCACCACAGCCCGGCTAGGGGGTGGACGGGGACCTCGGCCTGAGCTGGCACTACCCGCCTCACCCCCAGGTGCTGAGCGTAGTGAGGAAGGGTACATTCAAGCTCAGCCCTGGTCCTGCTCCACAGATTGAAGGCCTGTGATGTCTTTTCGCCTGCACTTTTTACTTAGGGGAGAGCAGCTGGAGGAAGAGGGGTTAGTTCTCCCCTTCTTGACAAAGTGCTAATTCTCTGGTTTGGCCACAGCTCCCTGATCAGGTAAAGAAGCCGAGAGCCCCATTCAGGGAGGCGTCTCCATCCGCTCAGAGATCATCCGAGGTTCTTCCCAAGATTTTCCAAGAAAAGCAAGATTCTTCTTGTTTTTCTTCTTCAGGCAAAAAAAGCCTGGGGTTGAGAAAGTACTGGCGGATGGCCAGAAAAGGAAAAAAAAAAAAAAGTTTCCCGAAGACCTTGCTTAAGAAGAAAGAAATCAAAGCTAAACTTTCAGCTCAGCCTCAGATCACGGGGACAACACGAGCTCCGCAGTGTCTGAGCTTGTTTCTCCGCTGCTGGGGGCTTGGCCTCTTGGAGCAACTGGTGGGGCCGCCCAGCCGTGGCTTGTTTTTAAGGAGCCTCCTGGGAGGGAGCTCATTCAGGTGAGAGAGCCAGGCATAGCCGGCCCGCCCAGGAGGAGTATGGGGTGCTGGAGGCAAGTAGGAATTTGACATCAGCCCAGCCACTTCTGTCTTCAGTCTGGCCGCGTATCAGCTGTGTCACCAGAGAGAAAAGGCTTCCAGTAAACATAATGAAACAAAAAGAGTATCCCTTAAAGATTTCAGTTATATCCCGCAACTCACTAACTGAGTGACTTTGGGCAAGTTCGATGTCCCTGGGTTCGGAAACTGGTTGGCACAGTGGAAGTGCTGCTTGTTAAATGAATGAAACCTGAATTATCTGTAGCGCTAAGGCCCAGGAGGCACATCTTCGGCCCTGGGGACAGTGTGTGAGGTGGGGGAGCAACAGACCAGACTCCAAGGCAGGGGAGCAGCGCCCAGCATGTGACACAGGTAGGGCACCCTTGGAGACACGCGACACGTGGGACTCGTAGTGGGCCCTGGGAGAGAGCTCCAAATGGGCTGGTCAGATGCAAGCGGCCTGAGGGATTGGGTCCTCGCGGAAGTCCCCTGCAGCTCTGTGGAAGTCCCCTGCAGCTCCACCCACAGTGGGAGTCAGTTTCCTAGCAGATGGAAGCACAGTGGAAGCTAAGGACTGTTCTGGGGAGGTGCCTGAAGTTTAAGGGTTCAGATTCTTCCCACTCTGTTATTTTATTTATTTATTGTCTGATTCCATTTGTGCCATGATAACAAAAAACTACAGACTAAGTGACTTAAGAACAATAGAACTTTATTTCTTTTCTTTCTAAAGGCCATGAAGGCCAAGATCCAGTCACCAGCACATTCTGTGTCTGGTGAGGCCCCACTTTCTGGTTCATAGATGGCACCTCACATGGTGAAAAGACAAATGATTTTCCTTGGTCCTGTTTTATAATCTCATTAAGGAGGGCTTTGCTCTTTTGACCTAATTATTAAAATTTCAGCATGTGACTTTTAGAGGGACACAAACTTTAAGATCGTGGCATTTAGTAAATGCCTTGGTTCTTTTTTGTTTCTATTTCTTTGGGGCTGGGCTTTCTTTCATCTTCATAAATCTGTTTTTCTAATTAAAAACTTTTTTATTAGTACATGTTTCTCATACATAATAAATACATTCATTATAGAAAGTTGGTACATACACATATCACAGCTTAATCCTTTTTACTTCCCTCCTTTCTCTCTTCATCTATCCCCGGATTTCCTTTCCATCTCCAAAATGGTCTATCTTCCTGTTTATTATCATCTTTTATTTTGCTTTTTATTTATATTTTGAATTTCTCGTATAAGAGAAAACATGCAATATTTAACCTTTTGTGTCTGATTTATTTCACTTAGAATTGTGGTCTCAAGATCCATCCATTTTCCTACAAATGACTCCTGTTCATACTTTTTGTGGCCAAGTAGTTCTCCATTGTGTATATATAGCATATTTTCTTTATTCATTTGTGGATGGATATAAGCCACTTCCAAGATATAGCTATTATTATTTGTGCTACTATAAACATGGGTAGGTATGTATCACTGAAATATGATGTCTTTAACTCTTTGGGGAAGATACCCAGAAGAGGTATAGATGAGTCAAATGGAATTTCTAGTTTTAGTTTTTTGAGTAACTGCCTTTCTGATTTCCATCTTGTTTGTACTTGTTTATATTCCCACCAACAATGTAGGTGGTTTGTTTTTCCTCACAACTTTGCCAACATTTGTTGTTGTTTTGTTTTGTTTTGGTTTTGACTTCTTGATGATAGCCATTCTTTCTGGAGTAAGATAGTATGGTCGATTTAATTTGCATTTCTCAAATGGCCAAGAATGCCGAACGTTTTGTCATGTACCTGTTGGCCATTTGTACTTCTTTTGAGAAATATCTATCCATTTCATTGCCTACTTTTGACTGGATCTTTTATTTTTGGGTGTCTAATTGTTTTAAGTTCTTTATATATTCTACATGTTAGTCTTCTGCCCAAGGAGAGGCTGGAAATTTTTTCCCTTCATTTTGTAGATTGTGTCTTTACTCTATTGGTTATTTGCTCATGCAGTGGTTTTATTTTGTAATAATCCAATTTGTTGATTCTTGATGTTATTTCTTGTGCAATTGGGGTTCTGTTTAGAAAGTCCTCCTATGCCTATGTCTTTAAGAATTTCACCTATTTTTAATCTAACAGCAAATTTAGTATGTCTATCTAGGTCTTTGATCCATTTTATTTTAGTGCAGGGTGAGAGATACTGGTCTAGAGTCATTCTTCTGCAAGTGGATAACCAGTTTTCCCAGCACCATTTATGTAAGAGACTAGTTTTTCTCCAGCATAGGTTTTTGACCCCTTTGTCAAAAATCAGATCGCTGAATGTACCTAAAATTATTTCTGCATCCTCGGTTCTGTTCCATTGATTTGCCTGTCTGTTTTTGTACTGGTACCAGGTGTTTTTAAATCACTGTAGCTTTGTAGTATTACTTGAAATCTGGGATTGTGAGGCCTTCTACTTTGCTCTTGTTGCCCAGGATTGATTTTGCTATTCTGGATCTCTTCTGGTTCCATATAAATTTTGGGAATTTTTTTTCAAGTTCTGTGAAAAATGCTGTTGACTGATTAAATCACTATATCATTTTTGGTAATATGGCCATTTTGACAATATTGGTTCTGCCTATCTGGGAACAGGGCATGTATTTCTATGTTCTGATGTCCTCTTTGAGCTCTTTTTTAGAGTACTATGTTTTTAATTATAGAAGTTTTTACTGCCTTTGCTAGGTTAATTCCTAAGTATTTGATTTTTTGAGGCTATTGTGAATGGTATTATTCTCCTAATTTCTTTCTTGATGGGCTCATTGTTGGTGTATCAGAATGGTGTTGATTTTTGTGCGTTTATTTTGTATCCTTCTACTTTGCTGAATTTTTTTTATTAGTTTTAGGAGTTTTTTGGTGGCATTTTTTGGCTGTCATGTCATCTGCAAATAGTGATAGTTTGACTTCTTCCTTCCTATACATTTTCCTTTTATTTCTTTCTCTTGCTTAATTGCTCTAGATAAAGTTTCAAGTACTGTATTAAAGAGGAGTGGTGACAGTGGGCGCCCTTGTCCTGGTCCTGATTTTTTTTTTTTTTTTTTTTTTTTTTTTTTTTTTTTTGATGCTGGGGATCAAACTCGGGCCCTTGAGCTTGCTTGGCAAGCACTCTAATCAGTGAGCTAAATCCCCAGCCCTCCTCAGGTCATTTTTACAGCCATGAACTCTAGAAACTTTTAAAATGTATTTTCTTCTTCCATATAAAATCTGAAGAAACCTAGAAAATAGAGCAAGAGTCATTACCTTGTTTGGGGCCCAGATCTGTAAACTCTGCAATATTCTTCGATCCCCAAGTATCTGTTTCTCAAAGATTTGTTGTTTTATGATACATCTGTTTCGTCGTACTGCTGTAACAAATGATAACAAACACAGTGACTTAGAGCAACACAAGCCTTGTAGAAATCCAACGTGGCTGTGCTCCTTTCCAGAGGCTCAGGGGGCAGGGGTGGGGATCTGTCTCCTTGCCTTTTCCAGATTCTCGAGGCTGCCAACATCCCCTGGCCAGTGGCCCCTTCCTCCGTCTTCAAAACCAGCAATGGCAGATTAAATCCTTCTAATCACAACCCTGGGACTTTTCCTCTTCTGCCTTCTTCCACTTTTAAGGACCCTGTGATTACATTGGGCCCACCTGGATAATCCGGGATTATCTCTTGATCTTTTTTTATTTTTTAACTTTTTGCTGGAGATTGAAAACAGGTCCTCTCACATGCTAGGCAAGTGCTCTACCACTGAGCTACACCCTCATCCCTGTCCCAATCTGACTGGTTAGTGACCAACCTTAACTTTATCTGTAATCTTAATTCTCCTTTTCCATGCAACCTAATTTATTCACAATCTCTGGGGAGAGGACATGGGCAACCCTGGGGAATCATTATTCTCCTATCATATGTGGTTTGTATATTACTGAATTCAATTGAACAAAACGCACATAATCTTCACAATACCCAGTCAAGATTCTATCACATTCCACCACCTTGCCTCACAGGAGTACAGGAATCTAGGTTTACTGTGAACTGTGAAAAGCAGTTGTAAGAAACGACTTGTTTCAGTCATGTCTAGGGGGCCAAACCAAAACCATTCAGTTCCAAGTAGGCCCCCAAACAAGGGCCACTGGGGAACAGCACCCTATGTTCGCCTCCAGAGGGGAAGAGCCCTGCCCCACCCTTGGCGGCTGCATCCTCTCCACTCATGGGCTCTGCCGCCGTCAGGTCTCGCCCTTTACACTGACAAGCGTCTTCCACTGCAGTTACCCGCCTTCCAAAATCCCAGGTGGCTGTAACCAGTTTCAGGTGCTGAAAGACGCTGCTGATTTAGGGAGCCAGGAAGGTGGTGAAGTCCTGTCACTAGGTCCTGAGTGACAAGGCTCGTCCTTCTCTGGGGTGGCATCTTCTGGTGAGAAGCTGCATTTGCAAGGGCGCTGCAGCCCGGAAGGAGGATGGCAGCCAGCTGTCTCTAGGGAATGCTGGGGCTGGGGCTGGGGGGCTCATGGGACTAGGACCCAGCACTCTTCTCTGTGCTCCTGGGGTAGGAGATGCAGGCTGACTTTCTTCCTCCTTCCCTGCATTTTGCCAGAGAGATATCTAGTCCCCTCGGCTCCTGGGCCAGTGTACACTAACAGCTGTTTGGGCTCCCAATGAGAAAATGGGATTCTGGGTGCCCCACACTGGGCCGGGTTTGCTGGACTTGACGAGCATCCGGGAGAGTTGAGGTGCGGTGAGGGTGTTGAAGAGCAAGGCCCCTGTGGAGCTGAGGGTTCCCACCTTCAACAGGGGGCGCTAGCAGGTAAAGCAGCACCGGGGGCAAGGTCAGGGCAGGCATTTGGTCCAGAGTAGCCCCAGGACACAGGAAAGCTCCCTCAGTGCCCTCTCCTGGTCCCACTGTCGTGCACTTTCAAGACGGCAGACCCACCAGCTATCTTCAGCGATGGACTCCTGGCAACTGGGTGCTGCCTCCCGGAAGCTGTTTTCTGTTTGCCACAGAAGCCGTCATCCTGTTTCTCTTCTTACACGATGAGCCTCAATAGCCCTCGGAAAGGGTGTGATGACCTGTTCAGGTAGGACCTCATTCCCTTGGGAAGCTGAGAACTTGTTTACCCCAGAGAGGAAGTAGGGCCCTCCTCTCCTAAAACAAGACACCACTGTGACCTTGCCACTGTCTCTCCCCCACGAACATTCATTCATTGAGGGTGAGGTCGGTTTCCCCAAGCATGGGCCAAAGGCCTCCTCCTGAAGCACAAAAACCCACAAATCCGCTCTCGAAGCACATTTTCTACAATGTGCATGGTTAGTTTCATAATGGAAAAAAGAACCACCTGCATTTTCTCAGAGCATTTCTTATTAGAACATGTTTGTAGTACATAATGTTGACATTCCTTGCGGAGAGCTGTACTTGTACATAACACATCTTAATTCCTTTCCTTATCCCCTTTCCCTTCCTGCCGTCTCCCCTTTATCCATCTCTTGATCCCCTTCATTTTTTTGTTCATGTCTGCAGTACTTAATGTTCACATTACTTAGTGTTCACATTTTGTTCATATGTACATAACGCATCTTAATTCCCCTTTTTATCCCCTTTCCTTCCCTCCCTCCATCTCTTGGTCCCCTTCCCCTTTGGGAAAGATCTATCTCCCTACTTGCTATAATCTATCTTTTATTTTTCTCTTTGTTTATACTTTGGGTTTCTCATATAAGAAAAACAATGCTTTTGTGCCTGATTTATTTCACTTAACATTATGGTATCAAGGCACATCCTTTCGTCTACAAATGACTCAAGTTCACTCTTCTTTATGACAGAGTAGTACTCCATCATGTGTAAATAACACATTTTATTTATTCATTCATCTGTTGATGGACATATGGACTGCTTCCAAGATTTAGCTGTTATGAATTGTGCTACTATAAACATGGTTATTCATGTATCAATGTAATATGATGTCTTCTACTTTTGCAAGAAGATACCTAGAAGGGGAATAGCTGGATTAAATGGAACTTATAGTTTCGGTTTTTTGAAGAATCTACACACAGATTTCCATGGTGGTTGTACTAGTTTAAAGTCTCATCAACAATGTAGAAGGGTTCCCTTTTCCCTGCAGCCTTGTAAGCATTTGTTATTATTTGATTCCTTGGTGATGGCCATTTGGGGAACGGGTAAGATAGGATCTCAGTGTTGTTTTTTTAAGTTTACATTTCCCTAATGCCAGCAATTGAACATTTCTTCATTTATTTATTGGCCACTTGTACTACATCTTCTGTGAAGTGTCTGTTCACTCCTCGTGCCCATTTTTTGATTGAGTCTTTATTTTTAATCGGCAAAAAGCAAGTCCATGTGGATTACAGCCAAATGAGACACATTTCCAGTTAAAACGAGCAGTTTTTATTGTTCAAACATTTTGGTGGAGGTGTAGCCTAACACAGTTAGGTTAAGGATAATTGTGTAGGGACGATTTCTACTCCAGAAAGGAACCCTGAACTATGACAAGACGTGGCTATGCACCCCAGCTTTCTCTTTGCTGACCTGACTTTGGGGCCTCCAGTTCCTCTTCTGCCAGAGGGGAGAACTGTGCAGCCTTCCTCCCCCCCGCTGCTGGGTGCAGTCAGAATCTGACGAGCGGAAGCCAGGGCAAGTGCCTCTGGTGTGCCCTAGTGTGGGGCCTCGACACCAGGTGGCCCCGGGCAGGGAGACTGGTGGGAATCCCCCATTGTGCTGGTGGCTGTCAGGCAGCGTGTGCACCTGCCGAAAGCCCCAGCTGCCCCAAGCAGAGCAGGAGGCCAGCCTGGCCAGGGTGTCCTCTCTGGCGTCACCGAGAGATTCTGCCCAGTGACAGTGTCACAGAGCTACAGTCCACTTCTGGGATACATTTCCGGCCTGGGAGTCAAATTGTGGTCACCCCACCACAGGAACCCTCACCCCTCAGCTGGTGCCTTCGGTCCAAGCTTGGACTCCAGAGTGACACGGTCTGCTGACAGTTATGGCAACTGTGGTCCTCCTGCCACTCTGAGACTTTGCCCTCTATGCCTGCTCTTCCTCTGTGATGTAGCGTGCACGTGTCTTCCTGGCTCGGCAAGTAATGCATCAAGCTCTGTTTTGGGGTTATGCCTGGTTGGCTCCTGGAGAGCTGCTTCTACTAAGCCTTGTTTTAAAGGTGATGTCGTAAGTTTACGGGAAGGTGAGAAGAGAAAGCATTTCCACTTCCACAGCTTCCTGCAACATTTAACACAACTTTGTGGTTCCAGAAGCTGCTTGGCTTGATTTAGGCTTCCCCTCAACACCATTTACATGAATGCATGACTACGCGACTTCTCAATAATTGACAGCCAGTGACTATTTCCTTCCCAATACTTTAAAACCCTCGCCTCCAAACCGCTGCCTTCCTGTGTCCATCAGTCCATAATTACTGTGCTGTGATCCTTCCTCAATTGTAATCGAGCTCCTGCAGAGACAGACCCGCTTTGAACAAACCTCAAGCCCAAAGCCTCACACCTTTGAAGGTTACCGTGACTGCCCAGGAGGCAGATCCCTCACCGTGATGAACAGGCAACTCCGTTTTGCCCTTTCAACAGGTATTTTTGAATAGTGAGCATTTGACAAAAGATATGCTGAGAAAGAGCATCTGGTTTTTGGGTCCACTCACAGGATAGCTTTTACCTTGGCAGAAAGTCTTACTTTTGTTTTTATCTTTGGTTTTTCTCTTCACCTTTACCTAATTGGTGGCATTTGGATGCATTTTGTATATTCTCATACACCATCTGCAATCCTCTGTGGAAGGAGGAAGTGTGTTTCCTGTTGCCAGTGTCTCACTCATACCCCAGGGCCATAAATGCTTTCATCACCAACCACTGGACTCCACACGTCTGCTTGCTAGGGACTGGGGAGGGCAGCCCCGTCGGTGCTTTGCAACTAACACATCTCCAGCTCCAGAGTTCAACCAGCCACGAGTTAGGTCAGTAACTCCTCAGTAGGTGGGATAATTTCTCAGACCTCTGTACTTCATCTGTCCCAGAGTTTCCCCACAGGGTTAAGCATTAGTGGCTCACCAGGGTGGCCGATTTCATGGACACCGCCTACTGGCTCCTTTTTCTTCCCCAAGTTTCTTCCCTAATCCCCTACAAGTGTTACCTGTGCTTCCCAAGTAGCATGTTTTACTTGAATCTTTGTCTCAAGATTTGGGAGAATTCAAAGTAAAAGAGATATAGTTAAGCAGCAATGTATAGAAAGCAGTACAGTCTTATGTATTGCACATATTCCAGGAAATGATTGTCATATTGAAGAAAGCACTATGAGTGTATTCACAAAGCATCATACAGAGCGGAGCACATAGCAGGTGTTCAATAAATACTTGGAGAGGAGAGAAAAACCTGGACAGGTGCAGACTGAATGATCACCCCGTGGCCGTGTCACAGAGGAGGGCTGAAGAATCATTTAAGCAGCAACTAGAGTCAGGGTTCCCCGAGCGTGACTTGCCACAGTGGGAGGGAGGACTAGCTTGGGACTGCCTTTCCTTTTCACTGTAGCCATCCTAGTGGGTGTGCAGTGGCATCCCAGTGGATACACTGAAATTTGATGCACATTTTCCTGATGACCAGTGATGTTGAGCATCTTTTCATGTACTTGTTGAATGTTTGTATATCTTCCTTGGAGAAATGTCTATTCAAATCTTTCGATCATTTCTAAATTGGATGATTTGTCTTTTTAATTGTTGAGTTGTAAGAGTTCTGCATACTATAACCTTAGCAGATAATGTGGCATGAAAATATCTTCTCCCATTCAGTGGGTTGTATTTTCACTTTCTTTATAATGTCCTGTGAAACTCAAAAGTTTTCAGTTTTGATGAAATCCAGCTCATGTGGTTTTGGTCCTTGATTGCTTGTGCTTCTGGTGTCATCACTAAGAAATCACTGCCAAATCTAGCTTCGTGAACATTTACATCTGTGCTTTCTTCTACAGACTTGGCAGCGTATAGCTCTTTCATCCATTTCAAGTCAATTTGTTTCAGTACATGGTCTGAAATTTCATTCTTTCTCCTCCTCCTCCTCCTCCTCTTCCTCCTCCTCCTCCTCCTCTTCCTCCTCCTCCTCCTCCTTCTTTGGATGTTTTTGGTTTTTGAGACGGCATCTCACTATGTAGTTCAGGCTGGCCTCGAACTTTTGATCCTTCTGCCTCAGCCTCCAAAGTGCTGGGATTACAAGAGTATGCCACCATGCCGGGCTCATTCTTTTGCGTGTGGATATTCACTTGACCCAGCCCCGTGTGTTAAAAACACTATTCTTCCCCTTGCTGAACTTGCTTGGAATCCTTGAAAAGAATCAATTGACCATAAATGTAAAGGTTTATATCTATGATCTCAATTCTATTCCTTTGATCTATATTTCTGTCCTTATACAAGTAGCATATTTTTTTTAACTGTAGTTTTGCTATAAGTTTTGAAATTGGGATGTATGAGTCCTATAAACTGTTCTTTTGCGGGGGAGGGTGCCGGGGATTTGACTCGGGGCTTTGCACTTGCTAGGCAAGCGTTCACCACTGAGCTAAATCCCCAGCCCCTAAACGTGTTCTTTTTAAAGACAGTTATGGCTCCTCTTTCTTGCATTTCCATATGAATTTTAGTATCACACAGTCAATCACTGAAAAAAAAAATCCAGCTCATAGTTTGATTGGATCGTGTTGAATATATAGACCAATTTGTAGAGTGTGATCATTATAATAACATTAAGTTATTCGGTCCACCAACACCAATTTTTTGCATGTATTTAGAGCTTTCATTTGTTTCAACAGTATTTTGTCATTTTTAGTGTATAATTTTATTTCTTTTGTTAAATTTACTTCTAAACATTTTTCCCCTTTTGAGACTACTAATAAATTGAATTTTTCTAAATTTCATTTTTTAATTTTTTTGTAATGTATCGAAATACAATTGGCCTTTTAAGATCTCACAGATTTTAAAGTCTGTTTTTCTTCAAAATCAAGAATTATTATTTCTAAGAAATATTTTCTCTGTCTTAAGGCAAGAGATTATCTGAAGCTTGCCATGAACCACCCAAAGCCTGCTGCTGTCCTTGAGAGAAAACAGAAAAAACAACTTTTGGTGTCTGGAAATAAAATGTGTGTCCCTTAGTCCTCAAGATAAGGTTGGTTTTACAGAAAATCATGAATTTTAAAAATGTCTGAGAGGTCCTTGAGTGCAGAATACAGATCAAGGAATAGTACAAATGGGTTACAGAATAAAACATTAAGCTCTAATTTCTGGCAGTATAATGATTACAGGATACATGCATGCTGAAAAAAAAAAAGAAGAACCCTCCCAGGGAGAATGGGTAGATGTGCTCCACTACCAACTTTGGACACCGGTTGTAAATTTAGAGTTTGATGGATCCCAGTAACATCCAGCGTATGCCTCTGAAGATAAGAAAATTGAGTCCAGAAAGGGCAAGTGAAAAGCAACACGTTTGGAAACAAATTACTTAAATCCTCACCACTACAAAACCCTGGGAAAGGCTTCCTGGCTCCCACAACCTTAGTTCTTCATCTGTAAGAGGGAGAAAATGATCCCTGCCGTGGAGCGTGGTTGTAAGGAATCAGTTATTCAGTGAAGTTTTCCCAGGCCCCAAGTGTCAGGTACTGCACTTGGCGCTGGGGTTATGAAAATAAAAGAGATGCAATCCCTAACCACAGGAAGAGTAGATTCAGAGTGAGGGTTAAGGGAGCCGGATCATAAGTAACGTACAAGGATTACAGTTGTGTTCCTCTGGCTTGTGAAGATCAGTTATGTTTCCCAAAGGCAGTACTCCGTGGTGCTCATTTTTAGTCCTGAAAACTGTGCCCAGGGCCTGGTACAGCAACATCTCCAGCTCTCATTCTCAGACAGGGTCTCAGTAAGTTGCCCGTGCTGGGCGACTTGCAATCCCCCGACTCAGCCTCCCAGAATGTCGAGATTACAGCAACGTGCTGCCACACCAGTCTCTTAGTAAGTGTTGAAACAAACAGACTTTCTTCTTACTCCAAATCAAAGAAGAATTTGAGACACACAAGGGAGGAGCAGGTTTTGGTGGGTGAGGAGGCAGAGCATCTCTGGAGGAGGAGACGGTCAGCATGAAGCCAGGTCCTGTTCCCAGGGAAAAGGCAAGTGTATCAGTTGATCTAGGATTACTTTTTTTTTTTTTTAAATAAAGCCAACTTCTTAGTAAAATATTTTTAGTTGTATTCGAATGTGAATATGTTTTCCCACCAAATGAATCAGTTTAGCTAAGAAGATGAAGGTTTAAAATAGAAATAAATGTAATTTATATCAACATCACTCTGAGAGACAAATAAAGACAGTTCTCTACATACTACGAGCTTAAGCCTGACCAAACTGGAGTGATAAGAACGATGAGGATGATCCAATGACAGGGAGAAGAGGTAACTTCAGGCCCGAGAGCAGGAGGCCAGGCCCCCTGGACCGCACTGTAGATTTCTGCATAGGCAGGAGCCCCATTCTGCCTACTGGGTCATGGCAGTCGGGGTTCCGCAGCTCTGTAGGGAGAGTCAGGGGGAGTAGGAACTACGGAGCTCACTCTCCAGGTTGCTGATCTCTAGCAGCAGCCTTCTCTAGACTATGGGCGGATGGGTCAGAGCAAAAGGGAGCTGGTGTTGAAGCAACATTCAAGTAGGAATCTAGAGCCCTGGATTCCAGATCCGACTCTGTATCTCACTGGCTGTGTGACCTTGGTCCAGTCATTTCAACTCTCTGAATGTCCTTGCTTGCTAAAGGAGAAGCTAGACCTAGGTTAGGTGTGGTAAATAACCCTGGAGGAGTGTCCCTTTACTATGGCAGACATTGCTGATGAATTGCTCTTTTTTATTCCGACCAAACACTTGAGACTCCTTCACACACCGCTGGTGCATGGAACCAACTCCGGTCGTTTGTGGTGGAAGCGCAAAGAACAATTTATTTACCATTTTTGACCAGAGAGTTTCATGAGACCTTTGAATCCTGGACTTAATGTGATTCTAAATCTCTTTCTGTAGGTTCTCCCCATCACTGTTGTTATAAGACAGAAAACTTATGATTCTGTAAGGTCAGCAATACTCATGGTGGCTGCATGTCAGTGCGAACCTTGTGAATACTACACACAGCTGCTGATGGAAGGAACCTCGTACTGAGCTTGGTCAGGGATGGTCAAGGCAGACGTTGAGTAGCAGGGGAGGCACGGAGAGGGAATTTTGAAATTTTTCCTTTTTAAATAAAATTTTAACTGGTGTTTCTATGCCCAGGTTCATTCTATTCCACTGAAGAATCGTTAGGGCGGTATTGCTGGGAAATTAACGACTTAGTCTGGATAAGTTTGGACAGGAGTGTGTCATTCATACAACGTGAACAGGGAAGGCTTGAGGCATGTGAAACTGGTCTCTGTCCAATTCTATTCAAGGAAACACGTCGCAGAGCTCTGCACACACAGAGAAGGTAGAGAGTGTTTCCCAAGGTGATCTAATTTCCAGGTTCGGGTGACCCGGGGCGCTGCCCTGGGTTTCATGCCATCGCCCAGCTTGTCGCTGCTTCCCCTCGCAGCTGTTGTCTGGCTTCTAACCCTGAAACTGGCTGCTAGATGCCTGTGTGGGGAGGAAGATGACATCTCACTAGAGAGGAGCCAGGGAAGCTAGCTCATCCCCACCAAATGCAGCCTTTGGGAACTGGCGCTCTTGGGAAATCCCAGCCGACCTCTTGAGAGCCACGTCCACCCCGGCCTCTCCTTGTCCCCCTGCGCGCTTCCTTCCTGGCCTCACTGCCCAGCACCTCGTCTGCGAGGCGTGAACTCTGAGTTCTGGTTCTCTCTTCTCTGTCATGGACGCTCCCTGAGGGCGTGGATTTCGGTCTGTTTTCTTCGCAGCTATTTCTTTGGGACCTGTAACAGTCTCTGGAACTTAACAGGTACCCGGTAAGTATTTGTTACATGACCAGATCCACTCATCTACTCAGTGTTTTACTGGGTTAGATAAGGAGGATTTTGCTGAGTGCCTTCTAATGACTGGAACTCTCCTCCAGGAGGCGGGGTTGAAAAGGAAAAGAAAGAAAGTGCCCCCCGAGGATTGGGGGAAAGGGCAAAGACATGATGCCTTCCTTTGTGTATCTCTCCACAGTTTATCAGGTGCTTTCGTGTTGTTTCCTGGCAGTTCAAATCAGCTTTTTGAGATAAATATCTTTATCTCAGTTTTTCAGAGGAAGCAATGAGATTCAAAGAAAGCACCTTACCCAAACCCACATAGCCCCCAAGTGGTAAAGCCCAGGTCTTTACAGAACGTACAGATGCCATCCTCAGCTCCTGGGTCCTGGCCACACACCCCGCTCATCCCCGCCCCTGCCCCCAGCTCTCTAGCTGGCCGCTCTGCAGAGAGGCAGGGTTGTTCCAGCAATCATGGGCTCCAGCAGTCCCTCGGGACTAGAATATCCTGTGAATGGCGCAAGCTCTTTTTTTCTTCTTCTTCTTGGTCTTCTTTGTAATCTCTATTCCTATAAGCCATAAAAAGCAAACTAAATTCGTCATGAGTCTTACCCACAGGATCGAGAACATGCATGGAGAAGAGGCAATCAAGTTTGGAATCAGATTTCCCAAACCACTAGCGTGTCGGCGCCTCCCAAAATACCCTCACCGTGAGTTAGTGATTTCATTTCCAGGGAATTTCCACTCTGCACTGTAAATATAAATCAAATTAGTTTCCGATCAAGTTTAGGCTTAGAGATTCTTCGTGATAGTCACCCTTTCCTCAGACTCAGGATTACCCGCCCCGGCCAAACTAGCAACTGGGAACGCTCTGAAATTCTCGTGTTTGAGCAGTGGAGGACCCACAAAACTCCTCCCTCCTTTCCCAGCAGTCAGGACCCTTCCCGCATGTTAGTTGTCCTCATATCTCTGAAGGAAGCTTAACCTGGGTCTGAGAAGTCACCTGTTTGTCTGTGTTCAGGATTATTGGAGGTCTGGGCAGTGTACTGGCCTGCGTGGAACAGAAAGATAAGCAGATGAGTAGATTGCACCACAAATTAACATCTTTCAAGTGAGTATTTAAATAATAAGGTTTAAATAATAAATTTCAATATGTTATTCATATTAATTTATTTTTTCTACTGCTCACAAACTGTGAAAATGATCTTGAAACCATTTTGGTTCATTTATTTTGTTAGACACTTGGGTGAAAAACACTTCTGTGCTTTCAAAAGGCACAGATATTTCCTCTGACCCTTGTGAAACACAGCCATCTTTAAACTTGATGAGAAGGGATCAACAACATGTTCCAAATATAAGCATGTCTCTCCATCCTGGCCTGGGACCCAAAGCCCTCAAGATAGGGAGGGTGGGAAAGTGACAGCAGGATGCAGAGTTCTGTCATAGCTTCCTCAAATTTTAAAAGCATAGAATAGTGACAAAAGAGAATCAGTCGTGTGGTTTCAACATGAAACTCAGAATTCTAAATCAGGTTTACTATGTTTTTAGAGAGACTGTTAAGTCTTATTGCATGAAAGATCGTTTAGGGTAAATTGGAGGGTGGATATAAAACGTAGAAGATAGTATCCTTGTCTTTTAAAGACGTACTGTCAGTCTTGGTATGCAGAACATATGTATACTGGACGGGAGGTTAGGTCATTCAGACAGAGTCCTCAGGAACGGATTTGTGTCCTTATAAGAGACCAGAAAATCCTCTTGCCCCTTCTACTATGTCAGGACATAGCAAGAAAGTGTGTGTGTAACCCAGAAAAGGGGTCCTCACCAGACACTGAATCTGCCTTCAGTTTGGACTGCCAGCCTCCCAAACTATGAGGAATAAAATTCTGTTGCATATAAAATTCCCAGCTTATAGTAATTTGTTATGGCAGCCCAAAAGGACTGAGTCAGAACTGCGAGGGAAAAGCCCCAATGCTATACGATTACACACGCAGTTGAATGGTAAAAAGGAAAAAAACAAAACCAGACAATGCTGGGTTGTTTTGGTTTGGTTTGGTTTGGAGGGGTGTTTGTTTGCAATTTACAGAAATATTTGTACATTAGCTAAATGCTGATTTTTTGTGGATCTGTAGATTAGGTGTCTCTCTTGTAGTCTTTGCTTACTTTTCTCCTTTTTACCGTTTTTCAGTCTTTTTTATTAGTTATACAGATTAATGGGTTTCATTTTGGCAGATTCATAAATGCATATAACATACTTTGATCGTTTTCACTCCCCAAGCCAGCAATCCCCTTACCTGACCCTCCCTCCCAGTTTAACATTTTGGGGGTGGATTTTAATGCATATGATATATTTTGTTCATATCCACACCCTCTGTTTCCCACATTTACACCCCTTCTCATTCCTTTTATTCCCTTCTTCTTGTCTGCTAATAGTCTCCTTTCTATTTTCTTGGCATCTTTTTATATTCCACATATTAGAGAAAACATGATATTTGTCTGTCTGAGTCTGACTTATTTTGCTTACTGTGATGGTCTCCAGATCCATCAGTTTTCCTGAAAATGATAGAATTTTGTTCTTCCTTACGGCTGAACAATACTCCATTGTGTATATGTGCCACATTTTCTCTACCCATTCATCTGTTAATGGGCATCTATGCTGACTCCATATCTTGGCTATTATGAATCGTGTCCTAGTAAACACAGGTGTGCAGGTGTCCTTATAGTTTGTTGACTTTAATTGCTTCAGGCATGTGCCAAGGAGTGGTCTAGGTGGATTATTTGGTAACTATTTTTAGTTTTTCGAGGACCCTCCATACTGATTTCCATAATGGTTGTACTAATTTATGTTACTCCCAGCAGTGTAGAAGAGTCCCTTCCCCAGCACCACCACCACGTCTTCACCAGCGTTTATTACATTTTGTATTCTTGATGGTAGCCATTCTAACTGGGGTAAGATAGAATCTTAAAGTAGTTTTTATTTGCATTTCCCTAATGGCTAAAAGTGTTGAACATTTTTTCATGTGCTTATTAGCCATGTGGACTTCTTTTAAGAAATGTCAGTTTAGTTCACTTGCATATTTATTTATCGAGCTATTTGAAGTTTTGGTGTTAAGCATTTGAAGTTCTTTATTTATTCTATATATTAATCCTCTGTCAGAGGAGTAGCTGGTAAAGGTTTTCTACCACTTTTAGGTTGTCTCTTCATTCTGTTAGTTATTTCCTTTGCTGTACAGAAGATTTTTAATTATATATATACAAAGTCCACTAAAAAATTAATCCTCTGTCAGAGGAGTAGCTGGTAAAGGTTTTCTACCACTTTTAATTTTTTATTATTTTTACCAAGAACATGTATTGGTACATTGTATACATAATGATCATAATCAACATAGGTTGTCTCTTCATTCTGTTAGTTATTTCCTTTGCTGTACAGGAGATTTTTAATTATATATATACGAAAGTCCACTGAAAAATGTATACACATTTCAGGAAAAAAACACCTTGTGTAAATATTTTAATACTAAATTTATTGAGACATCATAAGATTAATACAAGTTACTTTTGGCCTCTACAATTACAAGAGGTGGTCAAATAGTGGCCACTAGCTTCCAGACATTTACTAGTACTGCGAACTGCTGCTTGGGTGACCTTGGTCCAAGCGTCCATTGAAATTGCCGCACATGAATTTTCCATTTTTTCTCCAAGGGCCGGCAACGCAGTAGGTTTTCTGCAATATACAATATCCTTTAGGGTCCCCATAGATGAAAGTATGAAAATATTTATACAAGTTTTTCTTTTCCTGTATACATTTTTTATACATTTTTGGCGGACTCTGTTATATATATGTATATATATATATACATGTATATATATATATATACATATGTATCTCCTGTATAGCAGAAAGAATGAATAAATTCCAACTACATGAACTAGTATAATGAAGCAAAACCATAATGTTTGGTGAAAGAAACCAGGAACAAATGAGTATATGCTATGTGATTTCATTTCTATAAAGTTCAAAAAGAAAAACACAAAATTAGAAGTCAAGACAGGAGTCTTGTTAGGGGCGGTGATGGGTGAATAGAAGGGGACATTCGAGGGCCTCTGGACTCTGTTAATATCTGGTTCATGACCCGGCACTGGTTATACCAGTGTGCTCTCTTTGGGAACACTCGGTGTGCCGTACAGCTTCGATCTGTCCATTTTCTTCCTGTGTGTATATTTCCATAAATCTATTTTTTTTAAAAAACAATAGTACATACAAAAGAGTAAAGTTTGACTCCTTACCTCACATCACACACAAAATTTACTTAAAATGGACCAAGTATGTAAATATATGAGCTAACACTGTAATTCTTAAAAGAAATTATAGGCATAAATTTTCATGACCTTGAGTTCGGCAGTGGATTCTTAGATATGCCAAAAATCACAAGTAACCAAAGGAAAAAAAATAGGTAAATTGAAGTTCATCAAAACTGAAAACTTTTGTGCTTCAAAAGACAACGTTGGGGATTTAGCTCAAGTGGTAGAGTGCTCAAGTTCAATCCCAGCACCCACAAAGAACAAAACAGAAACAAAAAAACAAGAGACAACCTACAGAAGGGGAGAAAATGTTTACAAATCATATATGGATACAGGATAAGGATCTAGTATCTAGAATATATAAATAACCCATACAATTTAGCAGTGAAAAGAATCCAGTTTAAAAATGGGCAGATGATGCAGTGAGGAACCAGGCGCGGATAAGAGGATGAAAAGGATTACTCAGAGCCTCGCCTTAGTCCAGTCACTGAGAGGGCCAGAGGGGCCTTGCCTTTAGGGAGACTCTCCGGAAAAGAAAAAGCCAGCAACTTGAGAACTCTCTGGCTTTTATTTAGAGTATCAGTGAAAGAGAAACAAACAGGAGGAAAGGAGTTCAGGCCAGGAGCTGTCTCAAGGCTGGGCAGTTTTCTTGGGGAAAGGGCAAGGACAATGGCCAGACACATGCTTCACTAAACTTCTTGTTGAACCATTCAATTCTCACACAGCCTGTGTGCTTTTCGGCCCACAGTTTAATTGTTTACTTCTCGTACTTCCCGTGTGCTTTTAACCATTCACTCCTCGAAGAGCCTGTGCGCTTTTGCTCTGCAGTTTAACCCTTCACTCCTCAGCCAAGTCCCCCACAGGCAGAGTGGAATAGACATTTCTCCAAAGAAGGTAGATAAATGGTCAATATGCAGACGAGAAAGTGCTCACCATCACTCGGCATTTGGGAAATGGAAAGAAATCACTGTAAGATACCACTTCACACACAGCGGGATGGCTAAGACACAAAAGGCAGATAATGCAAACAATAAGTATTGGTGAGGATGTGGAGAAGCTCTAACTCTCATACATTGCTAGTAGGAATGTAAAATAGCACAGCTATTCTGGAAAATGTTTTTGCAATTCTTTGGAAAGTTTGACATAAAGTTACTGTGTTCTCCAACAATTCTACTTCATGGTATATAATCAAGAAAAATGAAAACTAGGTCTACACAAATAAGTCCATATGAATTTCTTTGCGGCATTATTCATTGTAACCAAGAAAAATGGAAAAGAGACCAAATGTCACTTAATTGATGAATGAATAAACAAAATGTGACATACCTGTATGATGGACTATTACTCGGCCATTAAAGGGATGAAATACTAATCTGTGCTGCTGTACAGATGAACCATGAAAACAATGTTAAGTGAAAGAATTCAGTAGGAAAAGCCACGTATTATGTGGTTTCATTCATATGAAATATCCAGGAGAGGTAAATCCAAAGAAACTGAAAGTGGATTAGCGATTCCAGAGGCTGGGGGGAGGGGAGGATGGAGAATGACAGTTAATAGGCACTTTTTTCCTGAGAAAGGCTGATAAAAATATTCTGTAATTAGAAAGTGGTAATGTTGCATAATTTTTTCGTATATTATAAACCACTGAATTGCATGCTTTAAAAGACTGGATTTTAGGGTATGTGAATTATATCTTAATAAAATAATTTAGCAAGAAAAAAGCATAGTTAGCAAAATAAAATAATTATGCAGGGGGGAAATCAAGTTAAATGATTCTCTTTAGAAACTCTCCTTGTACCCATTGCAAGAGCCCACTGAATTCTATTCTAGCCATATCACATTGAAGAATGTCAAGTCATGAGTTAGGGAAGTGCACGGTACACTCTGCTCCCATTTTTCTTCCCACCTGTCCTTGACCCTGGCTGTCCATGTTTGCCTTGTAGGTCAGGGTTTCAGAGAATATCGCCTTAGTCTGGTTGCTTCCAGATCTCTTTCACTGAGTTTGAAACAGTCTGATTTTGATCCATTGAAACAGAAACTCTGGATCTGACTCTAGACTTAGCATTTTTAAGTTACTTGGCTATAAGAATAATACTATTGCCAATAAAAACAGTAACTTTTACCTATGGAATTCTTTGTGCAGGCACTGTTCCAAATGCTCTACCTGAACAAACTCATTGAATCCTCAGTATAATTTATGACTAGGTGCTATTATTATCTCCGTTTTACAGATAGGTAAACTGAGATGTTGGGAGAGTAAGAAACTTTCCTAAAGGCACATGACTAGTAAGTGTAAACTGGGAGCAAATGATGCAGGCAGTCTAGCTTTAGACTCCAAGCTCTTAAGCACTGCACACTGCTTCTTCTCCCCCATGTTTCTTACACTTAAGTTTGAGGTTCACTCTTATGATTGTTACTTAATACATCACTTGCATCTGCAGAAATAAGACCTATGGTTCTACTTTGAGTGGGAATTTATAAAAGCAAATTTTTTTAAAAAAATATAAAAGCAAATTTTCTTAAAGGGAAGGTCAAAGCAGTTGTGAAATTGTGCAATAGGAAACTGGGGCTTTCAAACATATGCCCTTGGGCAAGCTGCTGCCCCTGATCCCCCCATCCCTGCCCCTCCAGTTCATTAGGTCTAGCGATGCAAACCGCCTCGGGAAGAGGCTGGTGTGCTGCGGAGGAAATGCGGCCTGAATTCCATTCCAAAGCCCGATCAACGTCTCCCTGCGGTATTTCTGCTCCACCAGGGCAAGGTGTCATTGTTTTTGTTACAGAACTTAATCGGGCCTGTTCGGAAGTCCCAGACAGCTCTGGTGGCTTCCTGATAAGCCAGGCCTCTTTCAGGCTGGGCTCAAGTCCGGCATCTTCTACCTGGCCGAACTCACCATGGTGCCAAGGGCCACAGTCGGTGCCACGTCACACGGGCAGCTTCCAGTGCAGCTCTTGGTGCGGGGACAGGCAACGCACTGACAAGAGCTTGGTGTGGGATGGAAAGAGCACTGGCCTGGGGCTGGCAGATGCAGGCACAAGTGAACTTGTCCCGGAAGTGGGCACATTGGGCAGGTCCTGAAGTCTCAGACGCTCCGGCTGCAGAATAAAGACAAGTGTTCCCTGTCACTCCTTGGCAGGTGGCTAAGATGCCTGGGCAAGATATCGTCAGTGGAAGAACTCCCTAAGGTGCTAGTGTCATTGTTCTGAACTGTCAATCTTTAACTCTGTGTCTGGCCTTCCTTGTCCATAAATGTCTGATGCCCTCTCACTCACTCAGCAAACAGTAACTGAATGAATGTGTGACTTATTTTGTAGATTACGTGCAGAGTTTCTGAGTGACTAATAGTTCCCTCAAACTTAGCATTGTTGAAGCAAAACTTTTCCTCGCTGAAATTTGCCCCTCCTCTAGTTCACTCCGTCTCCTGAACAGTGTCAATATCCATCCAGCTGCTCAAGCCGAAGCCCAGGAGTCATAGTTAGTTTCTCTCTTCCTTCTTTCGATCCGTCACCCAAGTCTTCAAAACACACTCGAGTCCCTCCCCCATTGCATTACTCCCAGTCCCATCTATGGCTGTCACCTGTTGCCTGTCACACTGTCACTGCAGCCTCCTCTGGGAGTTCTCTCCCTGGTCCTCTGTAGACCCTTCTACACTTGACAGTCGGGGCAAATCACATCGGGTCACTCACTAGCTGGGAAATCTGCAGCAGCTTCCCGGGGCCCTTAACTTCCTGCCAGCCTGGAGCTGTGAAGGCGCGACACAACCGTGCCCCTGCCTCTCTCTCTCCCCGGCCCTCCCTTCTGCTTGGCTCCCTGGGATCTGGTTCCTGCCCACCAGCCAGCCTGGCCTCTGTCGTCCAACACATGAAGTCCACGTTCACCTCCAGCCTTTGCGTGGCTGTTCCTCAGGCCCGGATGTGCTTCCTCATAACATGTCGCGGCTCCTCTCTTCACATCAGCTTCTGTTCAACTAGCACACCCACAGGGAGACCACCACTCCCTCTCCCGAGTCACTCTCCTGGCCTTTGTCTGTTCTGGTTTCTATGTTGGATCTGTTAAAATCTGAAGTTATTTTAATTACGTGTTTACTTGCCAAGTATTCGTCATCCTTTCCACTCTAAGTTTCGCAAGAGGGCCATTTCGTCTGGTTGTGCCCAGCTCCTCATGCTTGGCACATTATTGGCACTTAAACATTTCCTAAAGGGATGAATTGGTGTGACGACCACTGCATTGTTTTTGTTCTATTTGACTTGTTCTGAAAAGAATTTCAGGAGGTTTACACAGCTGAAAAGAAGATTTGTTAAATACCAGCCAAGGAAATTAAGCTAAAAAAATAGAAATAAACCCAGCTTTGTGGCGTCGCAGTGCTCAGTCCTGGGAGTGCCTCTCCTCTACTTATACTCACTGGTGGCCATCGCCTACAGCACCTGTCTCTCCATACCATCAGTGAGTTGTTCTCCGCCTGGATTTCTGCCCGGAAATCAAGTTCACCCCTCCACACTTGGGGCCTAGTGGGTCCCTTATACTCAGCATATCGAAATCTACTGTCCCACTTTCTCTTCATGGGAGAGAACATAGCTGAAGACATTCTATCCTTCCCTTTTCTTTTGTACCTCACGCTGCATCTGTCAACAAGTCCTGTGATCCAGAACGTGACCTCTTTTCACCTGTTCTTCCTACCACTGGCCTTCGGATTCCTGTAGCTGTGTTCTGTTGATCTCCCTGCTTCTACCTTGTCTCTTCTGTCTGTTCTCAACTCATTAGCTAAAGTGAACCTTGAATAACGTCAGTGTCTGCTCAGAACCCTCTAGTGCCTTCTCATCTCATGCAATGTAAAGGTTGGGTCCAGCAGAGGTCTCCATGGCCCAGCAAGGTCTTGCTTCAGTTTAGGTGACTGATCCCATCTCTGCCATACTTGCTCCACTCCAGCCAGCCAGATCCGGGCTGTCTCTCCATCCGCCGGGCACACTCCTGCCTCAGGGAATGTGAACTTGCTGTTCCTTGTCTCTAGACTTGTTGTCCACAGGGACCTGCGCAGTGCATTCGCCATCTCCTTCATGGAAGTAGCTAGAAGTGTTCCGCACGGCAGGCACTTAGAAACTGTGTGTCCCGTTAATTAAAGCAGATGAAGCTGGGAACCAGGTGGAGACACAAAGCGGGTGCTGCGCGGTTCCTGTGCCAGTGTGTGCTGGCACCCTCGCTTTCCGACGGTCTCTGTGTGTGGGAATAAAAACAGCTTTCATTACCTGAGTGCTGGTGCCCATCCATCGAATCAAACCAAACTGCTTCTTCAGGGAAAACATAATCTTCCCAACGGGGAGACCAGAGAGGAGTTTCTGCCATGACTCCTTCCAGAGAGGTTGAGATATTGGAGCCAGATCCTTGATCAGGGCATCTGAGAACTGTGGCAAGAAGGAAAAAGTGTTCCTTATTACATTATCCAAAGTACTTCATGCCTTATGCCAAAGCATACTTATGTGAAAGCAATTGAATGTGGCCAGGAAACTGGCCCAGACATACAGCTTTCTGTTAGCTTGGACTAACCAAGAAACAGACTGGGAGCAGACACGCTTCTTAAACCTTGGGCTGGTGTCTCTCAATCCAGCCAGGATCAAACGCTAATGACAAAGAGTTGGATTCTGTGATGTGTGACCGAAAAATGTGATGTGTGTTTAAATTTTAAAAAACATTACAGTAAAAGACATTGCCATTAATCCCTCTTGAAATCTTCCCCCTCGTTTCAAACACACTTAGCATGCTCGTCACTTTCTGAAGCAGTTCTGTAAGTCCTCTTTTGTGGGTGCCTTTACAAAATATGATTTAAAAAAACATAGTGAATACTGTTACCGAGTGCCAGCCAATGGAAAGGCAGACTTGTGAAAACTTTAGTGTGTCCTTGTCCACCTTATTCACCGGATCTGGCACTGTGCAACTTTTGTTGCACAAAAGTCAAAATGACCAGGTTTAGCTCAGTGGTTAGAGTGCTTGCCTCATAAGCACAAGGCCCTGAGTTCGATCCCCAGCACCCCCCCAAAAAAAAGTCAAAATGACCATGGAAAATGATATGATAAATTTTTTCTACTGTAATAAATTTTTGAAATGTAAACATTCACCATATTTTTGATCACTCCTTGTTCATTTAGACAGGTATTCTACAAGAAGGACTTTCCTGGAGTATCATGGAGGTTGTATCAGTCCAGCTTTGGAGGTGCCGTAGTGGTCTGTGTAAATGATACTACTCAGAGTCATGTAGGGTACAACCTGTCCAACTGCATGAGAGTCCCTGTTTATAAAGCTGGATAAGTTTAGAGACAGAGAGTTTAACCAGTAGCCAAAGCAGAAGAAGCCTTGTCATATGTTTATAAAATTTCAGTGCCACAAAAGAGCATATAATACAAGCTGCAAGAGAAGTGGGGCAAGATGTTTGCTATAGTCTGAATCTCAAATGTCCATCAAGGGCCCCCGTATTAAAGACTTGGTCCCTACTCTGTGGTGCTACTGGGAGGTGGTGGAAGTTTTAATAGGCGGGGCCTATTGGGAGAAGGTTAAATCACTAGGGGCATGACCTGTAAGGAGATATTGGGACCCCAGCCCCTTCTTCTTCCTCTCTTTTTTGTTCCAGCTGCCATGACCTGAGCATTTTCTTCCACCATGCTCTCCCACCGTGATGTTCTACCTCACCACAGGCCCAAGAGCAACAAGACCAACTAACTATGGACTGAAACCTCCCAAACTGTGAGCCAAAATAAACTTTTCCTCTTTTTAAGTTGATCATCTCACAGATGTTTTGTTATAGCAATGGAAAGCTGCCTAACACAATGCTCTACAGCAAGAATTTGGAGTTTGGTCTATCACAAAATGACCACAAGAATATTAGTCTGAAATTTTCTTAAAAATTGAAGCAAAATATGGCTTCCCTGATGTCAGCTATAAAATATCTCAGCAGAGCTCCCACTGACCAGCTCACTTGAATGGAGTGGTTCTCTCTTTATGGTATTAATTGTGAAATAAACACTGAGGTAGATGATAGAATTTCATCACTATTTTGGATTGCTGGACATAAGCAATTAAATCAGAGGCGGTTCCCAAAAACTTGTGATTACAGTAAGTTTTTCCACTAAGAAATTTGATTCTACAGCATCTGCAGAACTATAAATATTCACTCCTCTGAGCACCCTGGTCAGTTCTTCTGCCCACAGCCCCCTAATTTGTACGTGACAGGAAAATCGGTATTTCTTTGTGTTCATGTGTTAAAAGTACATGTCCCAAATTTCTGTGGTGAGTCAAGGACATTCAAGAGAGTTAATTTTTACACACATCCAAAGGCACATTTTTCCTTTCATTTATTGGAGGAAATTAAGAAATTGCATGGTAATTCAGTTGAACAGTGTGTGAGGGGGTAATGACTAAAGCAATACCTCAAATTTCTTGCTCAGCTTTCATAGCTGAGTGAGGCCCAAGGAATGCATTCACTCAGGGTCAAAACTGCCTTGTGCCAAGCACTGTGTAAGTACTTTTCTGACACCACATCTGGAGTGAGGGGGTAGAGACAAAGACCAAGGAGGCACGATCTTTGAGCGTGAGGGGCCTGCAGGCTGGTAGAGGAATCACAACTTCCTCACCTGAGTTTATCCTGCACTCCAGGGTCATGCGTGGTGAACGTCCCCTGAGGGGTTCAATCACTTGCAATCCCTGTAGATGAGAAGCATCCAGGATTCTAGGGGCGGCGTGCCCTGTGCTGGTCTTGATGGGCATTAGCATGTAGAAACTTGGGTTGCATTGAGGAGGGGTGCTTATCGACTTCCTTCCTCTGTTACCTGAATACACTTGGGCTGGTATGTTTCTGGGTCTCTTTGTTTCAGCAGCTGAGCCCGTAGCCTAACTGATTGTTCTCTGAAGCTGTTCTTAGGCTTCTCTCCCCCAGCACATGTACCCTGTCTGACTCAGACCACAAGGAGGAAGAAAGGCAGCCAACTGACGATGAGCCAGCCACTATTCTATTCACTTTGCATGCACCAACTCTGATCTCCCACTGACGCTGCCAGGAAGGAGCTATTGCTCACTTCTAATGATAAAGAGAAGAGGTGCAAAGATTTTCCAAGGTCAGACATAACTGATAAGCAACAAAGACCAAGAACCCAGATCAGTCTGGCAATTCCTGTTACTCATGCATAATCAATCGTAGACAGGGAGAGTCTCGGAGGATGGAACCATGTGTGCCTGTGGGTCTCTCTTCATTCCTGGAAGGTAAGAGGAAAGGTCCTCAGTATCCTATTGAATCTAAGCAGGGGCAGGGTATTGGGGGGACTTATGAGCAGTAGTGTCTTAGAAGTGGATAGAAACAAGTTTGATTACCTTGTTTTACAGATGACAGAACTAAGGCCTAGAGAGGTAAAGCGATTTGCAATGTTAAATAATACCTCTGTGGTTCATGGCTCTATTTGCAACATTGAGTGACCCTTGCGTCTGTAACCTTTATGGCTAAAAGGCGAATTAGGGTATGTCTTTTCTCGCCAAACTTCTCCATGTACATCTGGGCTGAAGAATCTGGTAGTAATTTAAAATGTTCTGTCTTGATGGTGGAGGTCGAGGACAGAAGAAGGCCAATTACTGCAATCTAGAGCTGACCCTTGACCTGATTCTAAATAGATCAGCCTTGCTTTTGTCCCTGGGTCCACCTTGCTGGGTTATTCGTCCTTCTCGAGGTCACTACTTCCCTGCTCTTCACACTCCTCTGTCTCTTCACTCTGGCTTTGAGAGAGGGTTAGACAGGTTCATTTAGGTTGTGTTTCTGACCATGAATGAAGAACTTTGTCCTTATCAAAGAGGCTTTAGGCACAGTCAGCAGATAGACAGGACTGGAGAGGAGGGGAGAGATCAAAGGACAGGAGGGACATGCAATTGGGGAAATGTGACACACCTAATAGGGAGACAGCTGCTCCCAGCAGCCCTGTACACTGAGGATTCTATCCACGCTGGTCTGCATCTCGGGCTCAATGATGCCTTTCAGAAAGGATGCTTTGGTGATGAAACAAGAGCTTTTGTATCTGTTTGGGGAGCTCATTGTGTTCCAGCAAAACTCCTGACTTGAACAGCATGAGTCAGGGATGGGCCTGTTTGTTAGATAAACTCAGAGTTATAGGTTTCTCAAGACTTTGTAAACTGATCCCGTGTGGGAGTATTTCCCCTTCCTTAAATGGATCATTAGAAAAGATTTGGATGCAAATCAAGAATTTAATTCTACCCCAACAATTTTCCACCCACACAGATTAGTCGTCTCATTTTAGTACTGGCAACTTTTCATAAATAAAAGATTTTCTTCAGCTCCAAGACTGACTTCTCATTGGGACAAGATGAGATTCTAAAGGGTTCTTCAAAGGTCCTTATCTGGGCTGTGGTAATCCAACATATGGCATTAGAAAGAACCTCACACCCATCAATTCCTGGAATCTATGTCCTCTCAGTAGCTGTCCACACTGTGCCCAGCGTGAAGACCACGAGGCGAGCTCTACACCTGGCAAGGGAGCGGAGTGGGCTGCGCCTGAGCTGCCCTTAGCACAGTGTCTAGAAATCCCACTTGGGTCACATTCTTATGACCTCAGATTCTGGCCCAGGATGCTTGGACAGGACCTTGGACAAGATACTTAACCTCCTTGAGCCTTGCGGTCTTCTAGATCCAAAAACCAGAGTATAGCCAGATGTGGTGGTACATGCCTGTAATCCCAGCACTCTGGGAGACTGAGACAGGAATATTACAAGTTCAAACCCAGCCTGGGCAACTTGATCACTTAGCAAGACCCTAACTCAAAATAAAAAAACAATTTTTAAAAAGAGCTGGGATGTAGTTCAGTGTGAAGACCTTGAGTTCATTCCCGGTACTGAAAAACAAAAACAGGGACACTAACAGCTACTCCCAGCCCGGCTGTGAGGACTACACAGGATCCCCGTGGAAAGCCCTGCACACACTAGGCCTTCTGCTGTGTGCTAGTAGTTATACAAGGAACTTCCCTAAGCATGCTTTTCTCTTTTAATGTGACCTTATTTCCTGATCATATAGAAAACTGTGATTGTAAATATTTTGGAAAACAAAAACAAAATCAAAACAAAAGCTGCCTTTGTTCCCAGCAAGCAGAAGGAATTAACATCTTGGTATACTTTCTTTAATATCATAACACACATACACAACTATAGCTACACACACAGACACACGTGTAATTTTATCATTGAAAATGTATACTGTTTTTTCTGCTTTCATGTAACATTTTATTTGGAGATTTTTACATATTTAAAAACTCTTTAAAACACCATTTTCAATAGCCTTAAAATGATAATAGTCTTTTCTGTCTTAATAACATAAATCTTTGGGCTTTTGTTTTCATATATATCTCTTTATTTCCAGTGTTCAGATAGATTTACTAATCAAAGCACTTGAACTGATTTTCTCAGAATATTTAGTGAATTTTCTCAAGTAAAGAAAAGTTGAATTATGCAGAAGTAAAAATCTGTATATAATAAAAAGTGACTATAAATTGCCCAACTCCATGGATATTTCCATTTAAGTATTCATACAAATACATATTTATCTTTTTCTTTATAGAGGAATAATACATACATGATATAATGATTCTGGCAAAAAAAGAGAGGTTAAAGTGTGCTCAAGTTTTAGAAGTGGTGTGGAATAAGTTTCAAAATTAACATTACATGAATATAAACCCCAATTTACTTCCATGATTTTATCATGCTGGAAGCATGGCTGGTTTTAAATTTTTAAAAACAGGTATTGATTTTATAATACTATGACTTATTAATAATTAATGCATTTGCATATATTTCAATATAAAAATAATATTGACTACTTACTATGGTTTATTTAGACTTTCAGAACCTTTTCAATATAAGAAAATAGCTGTGCATATTATTTTCACTTTTTTTTCCTTTTTGATATGGGATCTTGCTGTGTTGCCCAGAGTATTTTCTTATAAATCACAAGTTAAAAAAAAAATAACAATGATTGGTCTTCGGGGTTCCTAGCAATAAGTCATGGCTTCTTTTTTTCACATAAGTTATATTCTTACACAAAGTGCAGGATTCTGTTAGACCCAGGAGTTCTTAAATGATGTTACCTAATAACCTTATAAATAAGGTTACCTAATAACCTTATGAATAAGGTTACCTAATAACCTTATAAATCTCAAACACGGCAGAATCAAGCAGTCTTCGTGGGCACTTTCACCCCACAGAAGTGGATACTCTTCCTTTTAAACATTAAGCCTTAAAGTTAAGTCAATTGTTAAAGTTCATCATTTGGCTTTTTAAAGTAAAACATGGTTTAAATTTCTCCCAGAGTTCACAATTCTCAGATGAGACATTTTCCTAGAAATCATATAGTCCTCGTATGTTTCATATAATCAAATACTCCTTCACAGTTGAAATTTATCAATGCAACTGTAATACATAAGCATTTGCATTCTTAGCTGCATTACCAGTAAATTCTGAAAGCAAAGTTAGATATCTCCATAATTTATAATTTCTATTTTAATGAGGATCCTGACCACCACTTTTTTTTTTTGAGTGCTTAAAGCAGTTTAAACCAATTATTCTGTGTTCCCCAAATTTGCTTTTAAGTAGTGACATCTGGATAGCAGCTAAGGACATGCCCTGTTTACACCCATAGATTATTGGTGAGCACAGGAAGTTTTTCTGTCAAACTCCAACATCTCGGGCGCCCACCAAATAAGTTACAAGTTCACTCACAAAGGGGAAGCTACCCTCAGTCCCAAATTGCTACTGAACAGAACTTGTACTATTATTTCATGGTCCCGAGAAACCCCAGGAAAAAAAAATCACTACAATTTAATGATAAGGCTTTCTGCCTGTGATCATTGGCATTCAAATGATATATTCAACTATTACAGCATAATTTTTGAGACAAGTGGCCTGCATAGGCCAGTTCACTTTCTTTATTTGCTGTGTCATGGCCCCTTCCGGCAGACTGTAAGTTTCCATAAGGAAGATTTGAACAAAGATGAACCTTTTTCTGCTACAGACATCCTCACATAGTTTACATGGGCACTTCACAGCTTGTGCAACTGTTCTGTTTAGGTGAACAGCTGACTGCCCGGCAGGTTTCTTAAGCTCTTTCGTATTATTTAAAAATCAAATCAGCTGAGCCAGGCCGATAATCTCAGGATTCTGGGAAGCTGAAACAGGAGGATTGCAAATGTGAGCCCACCCTTGACAATTTAGAGACTTAGTGAGACCTTTCCTCAAAAGTAAAAATTAAAAAATCACCTGGGGTTGTAATTCAGTGCAGAGACCCTGTACCCAGTTCCCAAGTAACACCAAAAATAAATGAATAAATACAGACAGACAGATAATTTTTTTAACATTATGATTTCAGAATCCACAGTTTTTTCCATACCAATGCCTCAGGCTACTGTGGGGGGCATCAGTCCAGTCCTGGCACCATTAGCCTCTGTGTTCCCCAGATTCCATCAGGTCCCCGGGGAGCAGCACAAGGCCCACTGCGAGAAACACTTCAGTGATCTGCCCCATGGCAGCCAGGCTCCTCTCAAAGGACCACAGAGAAGGGGAAGAGCTCAGATACACAGAGCAATATTGCCTATTTGCTGCTCAGAAGGTTGTATCGCAGGGGAGAGAGGTGAAGGTCTGGGAATGTCTTAGTCTGTTTTGTGTTACTAAGACAGTATGCCTGACGTTCGGAACTCTTATAAAGGAAAGACGTTTACAGTATTCAGCTCAGTTTTGTGGGCTAAAAGTGCAACATGGAGCAGCCCCGTCTTCGGGGCCAGTGGCGCAGGGCTTCTGGCCAAATTGCGACATGGTACATGGCAGCCTGTGTTGGGAACACATGCAAGAGCAGAAGAATCAAGAGATTAGGAGGAACCAGGCCTACTTTTTTATGACAACCCACTTTAGGTTGGAGGGGTGCTGGGGATCGAACTCAGGGCCTTATGCTTGCTAGGCAAGCGCTCTCTACCACTTGAGCTAAATCCCCAACCCCGACCACCCACTTGGCGGAGGCAAATCATGCCTTCAAGCCTGCCCCACTAGGTGCCAATTCTTAAAGGTCCTACCACCTTTCGGTATCATTATATAATGGGCCAGCACGTAAACTTTGCGACACAACTGTATCCAAGCCAACTTCAAGATACAGACATGATTCTTCTGGCTGATTTTCCTCTGGAGGATGAGAAAGACTCCTGAGTGGGTCTTCCAAGAGTCCCTGAGATCAGAAAAAGAAGCCAGCTCTGTCGCAAGCTCATCCTCATAGTTGGATATGTGAATCGCTGGCATATTTAGCCTGTTTAATCACTGCCCCACCCCTCTGAGGCAAAAGCTGATTTCAGCCACTTAAAGGGAGAGAAATAACAGTGACCTTTCTGCAGAACTGATGATGACTCGCTCCTTACAAGGAATAGACAAACAAACGCTCACGGCTTAGGAATGTGTACTCCGAGTGTGTTCCTCCTCACTACCTGGTGACTGAGCTCCACACCTGAGTGCAGCATTGCTTGTGGTCTTCAGGGCAACAGAGTGGGTTGGCTGCCTTCCCACCAAGCAGAGAGGATATTAATTGCTGGACGCAATCACAGTCCTAAAGCTCTGAATCAGCGCTGCAATCGGGTTGAATGAGATTAAAGAACTACACCAAGAAAAGTGTTATTCCCTATTATCTGAGAAACAAAATTCCTATGAACTGGAATGTCCTACTTCACAATGGGTTACAATTTAACTCCAAATACAAAAGGGTCAAAATGTACAAGGATCAAAGTCAAAAGGCCTCCTGGATCCAACGGAGTAGTAAAACCATCAAGAATTTCATCTACGATTACTTACAGTGTCTCCGTAGGTCCACCAACCAGTTACGACATGTCTGTTTCTATGTTAATGCAGTCATTGTGCCTGCGCTGTAAGACCGGATACTGAAGCTCAAGGAGAAGTTACGTCTTTTGCCTGCGTTCACTCAGTTAGCCAGTGGAAAATTAGGGATTTGAAGCCACCCAGGTCTTTCTAACTTCAAAGCCAGCAGAGTTCTTTCAAATGGAGCTACAAACCTCTCAGGTTCACAGTGACAGGGTCCCTCTGGGCAGTGCAGTGTGAAGAATGAATCCTTCCAAACTGTTTCTCCTTCTAATTATGTCTCTCAGAAAAACAACCAGAAAGCCGAAGTCTGGAGTCTTCCCTTGATTCCATACTGGAGGAGCCGAGCCAGCAGCGCGGTCTGTGGTCTTTTGGTGAAATACTCCATGGATGATCTTCCCTCCCAAGCTGACCTGCAAGACCTTCCTCTGGCCACTGCGAGAAGCCACCCAGCTGCGCCATCCGGCTTTCACAGCCAGGCAGCCAGGCCAATCCCCACCCCATAGTCAGTATGTGGTTGTCCAGACTTTCTGCCCCACTGTGACCCCACTCATTATTTATCGTACTTCTTATGTATGCAACACAGTCCTAAGCTCAAGGGAGACTAAGACAGATGGCCCCTGCCCACTGGGAGCTAGCATTCAGGACGATGGTATAGACACCCACCTGTTGTTGAATTCCTTCATTACAATTGTGTAAACCCTTCAGAAGTTGCTAAGTTAGTCAGAGTGTGTATAACCAGGCCAGGGACAGGGAGCTTGACTAGGACTAAGGGCTGAGGAATTGTCTCTCCCAGGAAGAAGACAGGATGGCAGATGTGTCCAGAAAGAGGGGTCAGTGATACAGAGCAAAACCCGAGAGGTCAACAAGCCCCCGTCTGAAGGACCTTTTATAGTTCTGTACTTTATCTTGGGAAGGATGAGACTGCATCAAGGGTTGAGATGGTGAGTGATACATGTATATGAATCAGGGAAGAAAGGAATGTGCATATGCCGACAAATTCCAAATGGTGCTGAAAATTAATTAACAACTATCTTTTTTTTTTTCTTTTTTGGCCTTTGGTGTTGTGGTGCCTTGGGCCTCTGGTAACTTGAAGGTTGACTCTTAAATGGGTTGCACTAAATGTTTGTTCTTAACAATGAGGCTTTAAGCCCAGACATCCCAAATCTGGAGTTGTCTTCTGGTGCAGCCACACCCCTGTAAATCAGCCCACCCAGGCACACTTGGAGAGGTGGATTTGGAAGTGATGTTCAGGCCAGGTGAGGGGCAAGAACAATGCAGAGAGTGGCACTGATCCCTTCTGTCAGACTGTCCCAGTGAGCTGCCGTTCTGGTCCTGGAAAAGCATCAGGAGACCCAAGACATCATTCTCAGAGTCTGCCATGACAGGTCATCACTGAATTGAGATCTTTGGTCTTTGGACCTTTTTCCATGTGTATAATCGGGGCTGCATTGGGGAAGCCACCAAGTCTCTTCCGACCACTCCAGGTGAGGCCCCAGGAGGAATGTCTTATGGTGAACAGCTCTGAGCTAGCAGGGGCCTATCGAGTGGGTGGAAGGGAAGAAGGAGTGGTAGGATGCTCACAAGGACTTTCTGATGGGTTAAGAGATGGGCAAGTGGTAAGGCGGAAAACAAACCTACTATGATATGATTCTAGCCGGAGATGGCCCTGCCTTGGAAAGCTGGCCTTGCACGGAGGTAAAGATTTCAACATATTGGTACACACATATTTTAAACATTTCTTAATTAAAGGAATGCTACCATTTATTTAAAGGCTATTCTTAAAATTATATTTGGACACCAACTTCTTTTAAATTGTGGGACTATATCCCAAAATCTCAATAAACTGATTTAAAAATTCTTCTGTGACTAAATTTAATGCCAGTCATAGAACCAACATCAACATATAGCATTAGGAACATTGCTACAAGGCCTGTTCTATCGAAACGCTTTCCCTAGATTTCCTTACATTACCACACATCTACAAGATTTTTCCACTGAGCTTATTCCTGGGAAGGACTTAAGGGCAGTTTATCAGCAGTGCTCCGAGCACTACCGTGTGTTAAAAGAATGGGAGAAAAAAACAGATAATGGTAGAAATTTTTAAAAAGTGGAATTTCTAAACCAAGTGATCTAATCCAGCCAGTTTTGCTTTCCAGCTGTTATGAATTAATAACACATTAACAAAAGGCCAAATGTGTGTGAGGCACAGCCCTGGGCTGTGGCCAGATCCAGGAAGAGCATATCGCTAGATATCTGCAGGCTCTGTGACCCAGAAGCCAGGGGTCTGTGAAGCTTTTGCCTGCGGCTGGCTCTCTTCCCAGCGGGGTGAGGGGACATGTTTCCTTGTACTCGTGCTTAGTGCAGTGGCCAGGAACTCAGGAAAGTATCTGGAACCAGCTGCATTCATTATTAAGCTGTGTGTGTTGACTGAGTGTCCCATGCAACTGGAGTATCTATTTCTTTATCTCTAAAGTGGCAGCAAAAATTCAGCTCTCTTTGACTGAGACTCAGACTATATGCTAAACTGAACCATGTGTGAGTTAAAAATACAGCTGTCGCTCAGGTAGGAGACTAGGGCATGGCAATAGCCGGCTGGGGAAGTAGGTGTGACCTGTTAACTACAAGATCCCTAACACATGTGCAGAACAGTTCCCCAAGACCTGCAGGTGGACTTCTTGAGAGAATTCCAGCAGGTTTTCAATAGGTTGCCCTAGACCTGAGGTCAGACTGAGGGGATCTCAGGACCGCCCCTCAGGACCCGGATGTAGAAGGTCTTGTGGCTTTCCTGGAGATTTGGACAATATAAAATAAAGGAAGCGGTGAGGAGACTTTGCTGTCATACCTTTCTGTGATAGCCTGTATTATGTCACCCAGATGCAGTGTGTATTTTATTTTTGCTTTTACCTCCTTTTTCTCTTTGTTCAGCCCAAGATCGCTCTGCAGAGCCAGTTTCTCTCCCAATCTCCGTCTCTGCCTTTTTAAATAAACTTTGCCACTGCTTTTTGTTCATTATGTCCAATTCTTTGTTCAAGGTGAGAAGAACCTGGAATCCAACTCCAGAAGGAAGGATGAGTAATCAGAACTTGGTAACGCTTAGTTGGCAAGCCACATTTTAGAAGCAAGCTACCTGGTAACACCACCTCCATGAGAGTGAAGTGGGTGGACAGAAGGCATTGAGTAAATACCACATGTGTGGTGACTCCAAGTGTCAGAGCACCCTGTTTACACAGTGAGCTCCTAAGAGAAGATTCTGATGACTCGAATATAAACATACATCTGGCTCTAAATAAAATACACAAATGTCTATATACAATAGTTAGTGTGTTTAATTGCTTATACACTTAAAATCACAATCACAGCACAATACTTTCTCTCTCCCTCTCCCTCTCCCTCTCTCTCTCTCTCTCTCTCTCTCTGTTGTTTTTTTTTGGTGTGCATATGTGCAGTACCAGGTATTGTACCCAGGACTTAACATGTGTTACACTGAGCTACAACCCCAGGCCATGGGACAATACTTTTATTGCAATACACCCTTGACATCAGAGTCTCAGTTTTCACTAGAATCATTATTCAAGGCCATTTTCCAGAGCACAGCATCTTTGTATCCATCTAGTTTGGTTGAGAGTCAGCACTTTTGAGTCTAAATATTGTGTTGTCATTGGAAAATTTACCCCAAGCCACAATGATCTTTCCCTATTTGTAATGTTATAGAATATTTATCAATCTTTAGAGTATAGTATTTAGTAACGTGGATTTTTAACACGACCTTTATATGTTTTAAACAAACCATATATAACACTATAACTGAGGGGTCAGATCTCTGGAATAACTGCCGAACATATCCTGTTTCTTTGCTTCCGTTTATCCAGCATTGCCAGGAGCCTTCCATAAACTCCCACTGTGCTTTTGGTGGGTCAAGGCTAATATGCCCATCAGAGAGGGTTTGAAGGACTGAAGGAGTGTCCTGTAGAGAATTCAGTAAAGGCTTTACTCCAAGGAATACTTCTGAGGAGAAAAGACATGATTAAATATGATGTTTATTACAAAAACTAGAAGGCATTTAAAGCTTATGCCTGGAGATAAGAGAGAGCATAGACTAGCTGTATGATTAGTCACCAAGTTCCTAATTTTTCTTTATTTCTTTACTTAGAAAATTCAATCAATCAATAATGGCTGGAGCTGTTACTGGAAGGAGGAAATGTAGTTATAAACTTTAGCACCAGCATAACACCTGGCTCACAGGCGGGGTGAAAGCCTGTTTGGACTCAGTGAGGCAGGTTAAGGGAACAGCAGCATGGGCAGGATGAGACATTAATAAAATTCCTTTGCCCTTTGTTCAGCAGAGACAGCTTAGAGATTCTCTATAGGCGCTTTGCCAAGAAGCAAGATAAGACTGAGAATTTACTGTGCGAAGACTGTAGTTGCAGCGGCCCTCCCCGGATCATAAGGTCATTGCTCCTTCTGCACTCTGCAGTCCTGTGGGCACTTTCCTCTACTACTCTCAGCTTTGTTCCCCTGGACATGCAGCCACCATGGTTCAGGGAGCGGGGGCATAGCTATTGGGATAATAACTGACCAACCTCTACCCTCGCTGGCTTTAAGACTCTGGACATGGCCCTTCCCCTCCCCACCTTGGTTTCTTCGTTTATGTTGTGGACATAAATCTCTTGGAGAAATATTGAAGGTTTTTTTGCAGAAGATAAAAGGAGATTGTGTGTCCAGAATATTTTGCACAACATCTGTTTGGCCAGTCAACAACAGTATGTCCCTTCTGTTCACTTCCGTATTTCCTGGAGTTGGCAGTGAACGTACTCCTGTGCTGTGGATTGCCAGTGATGAGAACGATGGATTGGTGGTATGATTTCCTAGAGTTTCTTCCCTTTCTCTTGCTTTCTTCATTACTATTAAACAACTTAATTGATCTTTGTGAGTGGTGTCTTGTCTCCTTCCTCGCGAATTGACCACAAAGACAGTAAATCCATGCGTGGCAACAGCAGGCTTTAATCCCTTGCTGTTACAGGTACCCACCACAATGGTCCAAAGCCATTCTTTGCTGTTTGGAGAAGACAAAGCAAGTACTCTGTTCCTCCTACCCACATAGGGAACACTTCTCCAGGCCGGGGAGGGATGAGGATCTTGACATTCCACGTCTACCTCCGGAAACGGCCTTAGAGATTTCACAGGGCCTCAAGAAGTTCTAGCTCCTCCCAGGCCAGAAAGGAAAGTAATGTCCTTCTTGTCCTATAGTCTACCTTCAGTCTACCTCAAGCAAAGTAAAAGAAATACTAACTTTGTCTCAGAGGGAAGTAGCTTTTTTTTTTTTTTTTTTTTGGTGGTGGTGCCAGGGATCAAACTCGGGTCCTTGTGCTTGCAAGGCAAGCGCTTTAACCACTGAGCTAAATCCCCAGCCTGGGAAGTAGCTTTGTTAATGAAAACAACTTTGGTACGCATCTGGGGTTAGAAGGTGAGACCCTGAAGCATTATGTAGCTGAGGAAGAGGTCGTTAAAAGATGATTCAACTTCTCAGAATAGGAGTTCAGAGGGAACGTGGGGCTGGAAGGGAGCAGAAAAGATGAGTTGTATAGGGAGTGGTGGAGAAAGAAGAAAGATGGCAAGCCACTTGCTTGAGAGACCAACACACTGCTGGGAATAAGATCTACTCAGAAGACAAAGGCGTTTGCTGTTGCCCGATAGAAGCTCCTCTGTATCTCCCTTATCGATTCATAGGGGTCCTTTCTCAGGCATTTAGGTAGTGGGGGTGTAAGTCGAGGGGCAAAAACAAGTTCCATGTGTGGATTATCTGCTCAAATGTGTGATCCTCCCATCTCCCACATCTGGATTACCAAAGACAGCATATACAGAGGAGGAGCTGAGTCCAAAACAGAATGACTGCAGTGGCGGCAGGAATTCAGGAGCTGAAGCTGATTATGAGCAAGCCTCATTAGAGTTGGTAACTATCTTTTTGTTTTTTCCTCAGGCTTTTAAATTGGTATTTGAGCCCATCATGACATGAATTAACAGAAAAGGCGGGGTCCTCTGAGCACCGTGCACGTGACATATCCTGTGCAAGCCAGTTTGTCCAGCACCTCTGGGGACCTGCCTTGCTGCAGGAGTGTCTGTTCCTCAATGCCGAGGTTTTCTAATATGTAATGATGGAAGTAACCACCACCTTCGCCCACAGCCTGTCTCTCTGTCACCAGGAGCATGAGGACCCAGCCCTCGCTCTCCTTGGTTCTTTGTGCCATCTGTGAAACAATCCAGTCAAAACACATAGGCAGCTGTGTGGAAGTGTAGGTAGAATTCCTTGTAGAGTAGATTTATGCCTTCACGCCAGAAGCCGAGCAGTACCACAAGGGCATCTACACAGAGTGCGACTTTGTATACCGTTAGGGTTTAGATCTAAAATGGTCGTCAAAGCCTCACGTGTTTGGAAGGTGACTGGACTATGAGAGTAGTACAGCTATCTGACTTGTTAGGTGGGGTGTGGCAGAAGAGACCGTCAGCAAGGATGTGGCCTGGAAAGGGACTTCTCTTCCTACAGCTCCTTCTTTCACTCTCCACTTCCTCACATCCATGCCGTGAGCAGTCTCTCCTCTGTCCTGTCCCTTCATGATGTCATTTCTTCCTTCAGCCTGGCTGACCATGGATTGAAATACGAGGTAAAATAAACTTCTCCTCCTTTAAGCTGTGGGTGTCAGGTGTTTTGTCTCAACAACCAAGAAAGTCACTAAGAAAAATACCTTTTTATGCACACAAAAGTTATCCTGGGATTCAGGGAGCCGTAGTGATTGCGATGTGAATTGACAATTTTCTTGCAGGTTATTTTAGAATTGCCAGGTGTCTTCCTTGTTCTTTTTAGATGATCCATGTTCCCTCGAGGGCCTTAATTGTGGAAGAAACTTCAGAAATAAATGTAGTAAAGAGACATTCTAAGCAGGTCTCAGCCCAAGGCAAGAGAGTCTTTAAAGAATGTTCCCCTTCCTGGTATCATTGGGCCATCAGCTGTAGCAATCAGGAGCACTGTGTGGCTTATTTCAGAAATAGAGGGCCAGGTGGCCAGGTATGGGAATGAATGTGTACAATGTGTAACTTTAACATATTGTGTTCTGTAGGGTTGCTTTGGGTTGGAGACCTAACAAATCATTGTAAATGAATTACATACTGAGGTCTTTGTTTCTTCATTTAACTGTAAATGGCACGGCGTGCTAGTTTGGATTCCCCTTTGTCCTCAGGCCCGTGAATTTCTGACTACCTGCCTAACTTCCCCAGTTCAGTGTTTCAGGACCAGAAGGAAGACTCCTGCAATTCCTCTTCCCTTCATTCTGGGTCTTCAGACTTCTTCAGGGTTTGTGTTGCCATCTGAGGGGCAGATGGTTCACCTCAGGTAGTGGGTCTCAGTGCTATTTGCATGAGTGTCAAAATACTCATCTTCTACCTTCTAGACACACAGAAAAGAGTCCTAGAGATGCACGATTTCAAGGCCCCTAGGGTGGCCCCATGGCCTTTGTGGTGCTGCTCTGATAATCCGCTCACTTCCAGCCATCCCATCCGGGTTCCCCAGTCCTTGTGCCTGGGTTGGAGGGAGTCTCTTCCGGTTTACCACAGCACCTTCCCTCAGCCTGATCCTGACTCCCACATTCCGAGGACCAAATGGCCAAAAGAAAGCTGTGGACTGCTTAAGGGCGTTCACCACTCTTTCCTTCCAGGGATAATATCATCTGATCTTTCCATATCACTCAAATATCTGATTCCGACTGGGGTCTCTCTTTCCTCCAGACATTCCAGTGGGTTGGCAGTAGCCGCTATGTTGACTGAGGGAACTTGTCTGCCTTCGTCTTTCCTGAGACCTCTGACTTCCCTTTATCGGCTGCTTCCTTGCGGGAATGTTTTAATAGAGACGAGCCAGGACCCCGCAGGCTTGGGACCTCTGACTGCCTCATCCTGCAAAGCCCCAGCAGGCTTTCCTGGCTGACACTGCATCCCTCGTCCAGAGCCTCTGAGGTCTTCTGACCTCCCGCCCTCATTTGCTGGATTTCTCAGCAGGGCCAGTTGTGGCCACAATATTGATTTGAGCCACTGATAGATCTCTGGGAACATGAAGACAAACAGATGTAGAAACCTTAAGTTTCAGCTTCCCCTAGCTACTTGCTCACTTGGTGCCCAGCGGCTAAGCATTTGTGAAGTGTCTCGAAAGCCGGCCATGCCATCTGCCCCCTAAGAAACTCCCCTTGCCCACTGTGCAGGATTCTTTTGTGGCTCTCCAAATGTCCTGCTTTTAACAATACTAAAATATTGGGGCTGGGTATTTAGTTCAGTGCTAGAACACTTGCCTAGCAAGCGCAAGGCCCAGAGTTCGATCCCCAGCACCCCACCCCCCAAAATACTAAAATATCTTGAGCAAATCATATGTGCCAGGCACTATGCTTTTGCTTGATTCTTGTAGCAAGCCTGTAAGCTAGGAAATATTACTATCCCTTCACTTTATAGAAGAGGGAACTGAGACCCTGAGAGATTGGGCAACTTTTCTGCATGGCTTCAAAACTGAAACATGTTACAACACAGCCTACTCAAGAGGCTAGGTTTTTTTAGCTCTGTGCTACACTACATCTGGGTAGGCCAAACTGTGCCTATCAGCCATTTCCTTTACCAAAGCAGCTTCTTACTTCCTGCCTACCCAGTGAGTAAATGGGTATATGTGACCAGCTGTTCTTAACTTGGTACATGTGATGTGTCCAGTGGTATTTGGGGAATTGGATACATAGGTGGATGGATTAGTGGATGTATGAGTGGTTGGATAAGGTTGGATAGGTGATCGTGAATGGATGGGTGGACAGTCACATGATCAAGGGTCTTGTGTGCCCAAAAAAGTGGAACACAAGGAGCTCAAGTAACCCAGAGCTAAGCACTCTTTGGCCTTTTTTTCTCCAGGCTCTGCAGGATATTCCACGCACAGGAGGAGAGCTTCCTCTCAGTACCTAACCCCATAGAAAAACAAGAGCAGCTGTGTTCCCTACAATTATTTGTGCCTGGGTTTATTTTTTCAGATGCTTCACACTAACTTTGGAATCCAAAATGGTTTTGCCCAAGGAGACTTAGTTGTCAGCGAGGCTGACTGTCATCTGATTCTGCTGGGGTCCTGTGGCCCAAATCTGACTCAATAGCATCGGCCTGTGGGATGCATTGTTTATGTCTGGCGGTTGGGGCCAATACGATCGTGCAAAAACAAGGACATCCGCATCTCCCAACATACTAGTTGCAAAGCAGAGGCTAAGACTGTCCATAGCCTGGTCTTCTAACCCCGAATAAACTTATGGAAAAGGTGAGCTTGCAGGACAGGGACAAACTTACCCTTCAGATCCTCTTCTCCCTTCATTTCCAAGTCCCTGCTCGCTACCATTCCGACTTCTGTACAACTTTCTCTGATTCTAGATGACCAACTCACTTTTGTTAGCGTGTTAATAATTCACTGCTCTCCTGTCCCATTAGAAGGAGTTCCTCAGTAAAAACAATGCCAAACTCAGAGGTAGAGCCACTCGCTGAACCCGAAATCTAAGGTGTTTATTTTATGACGGTTGTATATATTCTTTTATTTCTATTATTCTTACATCGAATACAACAGAAGACATCCCAAAGCCGATCCTTTCCCCATTGACTCTAGTGTCTCCGGAGAGGCTCTTCCCTGTCCTCCTCACCCTGTGGCTTTGGGGCTCAAATATGCTAACAGCTTTTACCCTCAGTCCTTGCCTCCTTCAAGATCTGTAGTTTCCCAGAAATGGCTTGGCCTGCCCTTTACATGGCCTTATCTGCCTCTTCAGAGTGAGTAAGCAAGCGGCTCTGTCTATGAGGACGGGAGTAGGTCTCTGGCGACCCCCAATCCTCATCTGCAAGCACTTGTAGCACAGGAAGGCGGAGTTACCACCATCGGAGAGTTTTCGAGAAGTTGATTACTGAGTTTACGCAGGGTTGGAAGACCAGGCTATGTCCAAGCACAGCCTCTGCTCTGCAACACTCACATGTTGACATGCGTATTGACATGAGTATAAAAGAGAAGAAAGGAAATATTGTATTTGCCCTTCTTTGGTCTCACTCTAAGTTATTTGATAAAATGTACGTGCCCAGTTCTAAGCTTTTGCATCTGATTGTGAGCTACAATTACAGGTAAACTCTGTGAACTTTCCACACAGATAGTTATGCACACACAAGCACAAAAGCAAATTCTTTTTCGTGTCCAAATCTCTTCAGTCATTGAAATAGGAAATTGGCATAGTCAATCTGCCTATTTTATGTGAAAACACATTAAGCCTTTATGTTCTCTGAATTGTGAACAAACCTGTCTATAACAAGGTGTGTCCCAGTCCCTGGCAGCCATTCATGTAGGGCTCAACCTTATCACATGGGAAAAGAAAACGATTATGTAGAGAGGAATTGTGCTTCTGGCAGGGTGCAACTAGTCAGTGCAGTGCCTTTGTGACAAAGGGAGGAAGGCAGACAGTCCTCCGAGTGGACACACTGTCCCCCGGGCATGTGGCTTATCCCCCATTTGTCCCTAGGTGGGTGGTATTAGCAGCCCTGGCCCTGGGACCACACAGCTGTGCCGTGAAGAACACAGCTTGCTCTGGAGAGGGGTGTTAATGTCTTAGCATTGAGAATGTCTGCTGCAGCTCTCTACCATAGACCCGAGAATAGCAATCATACCAACAAAGGAGCCCTGAGGGTGACCAGAGTTAGCAGGCCGGCCAGTGTCTGCCTCGCCCCTGCTATTTCAGAGGCACTCATCATCAGTGCCCACTCAGTACAAAGGCATTGACTCTCAACCTATGCAAACCTCAAATTTCTTTGAAATCTTCCAATAAAAACCACTATTAGACATGCAAAACATAACTGATAGAAATGAAGCTAGAAATAACCTTAAGCGGACATCTAGACCAACTCCTGGGCTTAGGCAAAACCACCACTGATCTACCTTCGAAATACCCCTGACAGCTGATCGGGAGGTTGCTGGATTGAGCTTTCTTCTGGAAAAGTTGTCGACTGGACTCTTGTTATGGTTTAGATCTACAGTGTCCCCGTTAAGCTTCATGTGTTCAGAGGTTGGGCTTTTGGAAGGCTATTGGATCATGGGGGCTCTATCTTCATCAATGGATTCACCTAATAACGGGTTCCGAGGCTGAGTGTGCTGTTAGGAGGCAGGGGCTGGTTAGCAACAGGTCAGTATGAGTGTGACCTAGAAGGGTGTCTCTCCCTCCCCAGGCCCTCCCTTGGCTCTCTGATTCCTGGCCACCAAGATGTGAACAGCCTTCCTCTGTGGCAAGTCCCTCCACCATGCTATTTCCGCCTTCGAGCATGCCAACCATGGGCTGAAACCGTAGGCCAAAAGAAACCTCTCTTCTTTCAAGTTGTAGGTGTTGGGTACTTTGTCCTGGTGATGAGAGATGACTGAGACAATTCTTAAAGCTTCCTGAGTATTTGTACTTTTTAAATTATGTCATGCAATAAAAGGAAAATTCTCTGAAATGTCAAATTTCAACATCCAAGCCCTGTTTTTATCTCCCCTGCCCCACACCTCCTTTTAATTGGTTCCCTGGAAAACCACTCTCAAAAGGAGATGATGGACATGAAGGTTTTTGAGGCAAACCCTTAGAAGCAACGCCTGTGAGGGAGTAAAAGAAGCGGGGCTAGCCAGAGGGAGAGGGAGTACTGAGGTACCTCAGCCTCAGTTAGCAACCGCAGCAGAAAGTTCTCTCCCTCGGTGTCAAGAGATCAGTACCAAAAGAAATGGGACTGGTGGAGAAGGGTCCCCTGTCCACTTGTTTGTCTAGTCACTGGCCACATGAGTGATTATGATTGGCCAGGTCTAGATCACTTGAATCCCCAATACAAGGCAAAGAAAAAGTTTGCTGGAGAGACAAGAGCAATAGCTGCCACACATCTCTAAAGCTACCTCTCAATATTGCTGGAAAGATTAGAGACAACACACATCAGTGCCCAAGAGGAGACACTCGTAAATGGTCATTATTGTTTCCTTCATTAGCATCAGAAGAATGAATACAAACTACCTTCCTTGTAAAGTCTTGGGGCTAACAGGTGCCCATAAAATCAACTTTGGCTCGAACCTCAGCCTTCAACTTGAACTGTGCCTGAACTTTTCTGAAGAACGAAGAATGCTCAGCAAACATTCTTCTCCAGCATGTCTAATCTTCATGCATCCTTGCACTTCCCAAGCCAGTGAGACCTGGATCACCAGAAGCATCATGAAGAGCTTATCTCCCTGACAGCTTTGATGATCTGAAAGTATTTCCAAGAAAGTCAGTGCCCAACATTCTCCTGATCCCTTCACAGAGCCAGAGCAATTGGACAAAGTGGAAAGAATTTCTGTGTCTGAACTGAGTATCAGCTTCCTGTAATGTCTAGATCCTAAGAACGGCTCATGTGTGGCCTTCCCCTCCTGAGGACTAAGAAGCCCTTCAGGATCTCCTAAAGGATTACTGACAAAGAGGTCTAGGCCTCTGGTGACAGGCTCAACCCCACCCTCTTTGCTCCGACAGCACACTGTGGCCAGTTGGATGCCTCGATGGTCCCCAAACTCCAAGGTCGCTGCCCTCTGCATTTTAAACATGCTCTCTTCCCTTGGTGAGAACACACTCTTCAATTCCCACTCCCATAGCTCATCTTTCCAAATTCAACCCCCTTTTCAAGACTCATCTCCGTGCAGGGTGTATTTTCTCTTCCCATACTCACTCTTCAAAGCACGTCTTTTTCTTCAGAACACTTCTTCCTGCTCTTACCTCTAATAAATGTAAAACTTCTACATTCTTCACTTATTCTGTTTCATTTTTTCGAACAGGACAAGAGCCTGGAAGGGATCCCTGGGCACCCCAGTGTCTGGTAATACTATTGTCATCCGGTAAGGCAGGGTGTCCCTCTGAATGTCAGAGATCTGGGTTGGAAGTTTAGAATTAGCACATAGCAGCATACCTATGTTTGCTGAACGTGGTTGCTCCAGTGGTCAGGGCGGTGAGAAGCCAGCAATGCGCGCTTATCTAGATTTCAGCCTCCTCAGCTACGAAATGGGGCCCTCGGAGCAGAGCCCGGAAGGCCCCTTCTGACCCTGATGTGTAATGACTCACAGTCATTCCCCGTCCTGCTCCCAGGAGCACATCGTGTTCTGCAAGGATACGACTGCCGAGCCACCTGCCAGAAAATACAAAAAACCAAAACAAAACAGAAAACAAATACCAAGTCACTCCCAGCCTCAACTCAGAGAAGCAAGCTGAGTTTTGAAAAAGAGACTACAATAGAATTCAAAAGGCCTGAATTTTAGTTGCTGACCCCAATTTTCAGCCTGAGTTCATCATGGGAACTGCTGAACAAATTTAGTCTATGGAGAGGGAGGGCAGTAGCCAGCACTACCTGACCAAATAACCTGCTCCCTTTACCTCCTCCCCCAGCTGCCCTTTCCCCCGTCTTGCTGCCTCCTGGGTCCTGGCCACAGTCCTGCAGTTTGGATGAACCCCCGTCAGCAGCACCACACTGAGTCTGCTCCAGACAGAGCAAACCTGCAGACCAGGCACCCATCACTCAAAGACCCTGATGGAAGTCAAATAACACATCATTTCAAGTAAAGAATGGTTTTTAAAACTGATTTCTTAGCCTCCTGTATCCACCATGATTCCCAGTTTAGTTTGTTCTGCTGGTTTAACAAAATACCTTAGACCGGAGTTTATAAATAACACATTACATTATAAATTTCTTCTATTTCTGGAGGCCAGGGAGTCTAAAATTGAGTGCCGGCAGATTTGGCATCTGGCAAAGGCTTGTTTTCTGCTGCCAAGATGGCATCTCATTGCCACATCCTCACATGGTAGATGTCAGATAGGGATGGGCTCTTTTTTTCCAGCCCTCTTACAAGGTCCCAAATCCCCTGCACGTGGGCATCTCCTCACAAGGGTGCCACTTCTTACCTGCGTTACCTTGGGGATTAAGTTTCAACACAATGCGCTCTCCCCACCTGCACTGCTAGTTCATGGTACATCTAGTACAACAAAACATTAGCCGTTGCTGTGACGGCTAAATGCTAGGTAACCACTGCCACTCTGCCCGAGTTGCTTCACTGATCCCTCGCTCTCCCACCTCGCCCCCCCCCAGACCTGTCAGTGAAAACCCCACTCAGTAAACCTGAGTCAGACTCACCTTTGAGTTACTCCAGGAGGTCCTGCTCAGAACCCTCAAATTCAGGCTGGCTGTGTTCTTTCACGGGGTCACCACCACTTACCTAAAATATCCATCTTACTTGAGTTGATATTTAGTAAATTTAGTGTATTAGAAAAGTGGGTTTCTGTCTACGGCCATACCACCCTGAACGCGCCCGATCTCGTCTGATCTCGGAAGCTAAGCAGGGTCGGGCCTGGTTAGTACTTGGATGGGAGAAAAGTGGGTTTCTTATTTAGTAGATAAGAGAAGTAGATATTTTCTTAAATAACCACAATATCATCATCATTCCTAATAAGTTTAGCAACAATTCTTTGGTATCGTCCAGTATCTTTATACACTCAATGTTCTCAGAGTACCCTCAAAATGTCTTTTTACTGTTGATTTGTTCAAATCGTGGTTTAAATAAAGTTCACATGTTACATTTCATTGTTAAGGTTCTTGTGCCTTTTTAAATTTAAAATAATACTCTTTTGCAGCTTGCTTTATTATATTAACATATCGCATTATCCCTGCTTTTATAAAAAAAAGGTGTAAGAATTTCAAGGCGTTCAGAAAATTTTAAAGAGTAGCAAGTGACAAGGGTTTAGTACTGGAGAACTGCAAAAATTGCCAAAACAGACCCAAATCTTCTGGAGTGGCCTGATGCCACTCTCAGGAGCTGACAGCAGCATGGCTCAGGGAAGAGTTTTGACCTCCTGTGGACTGATAAGTTGAGTGAAGAATTGGAAGCTGAGGTGAAAGATGACGGGTTTGAAGTTATTGAAAACAAGCCATAAAGCACATCAAAATCAAAATCACAGGGACCTCGCACCTCCCCCAAAAATCACAGGGAGAGACACTTTACACCACTAGGATGGCTATAATGAGAAAAAGGCAGATACTGACCAGGTGTTGCTGAGGGTGTCAAGGCATGGCACCCTCATACGGTGCTACTGGGAATGCATTTTGGAAAACAGGAAGTCACCCAAATTCAAACAGAGAGTGATCATATGACTCAGCAATTCTAGTTTTAAGCATATACTCAAGATAAACAAAAATATGTGTCTACACAAAAACTACGTGAAAGTTCACAGCAGCTAACATCATTCACAAGAGCTAAAAAGTGAAAACAACCCAACTCTCCATGACGAATGAACAAATTAGTGTAGTATAGCCACATAATAGAATAGTATTTGGCCACAAAAAGGAATGAAGAACTTACATACTCTATAACATGTATGAAACTTGCACATATGTTAAGTGGAAGAAGCCAATCAAGGGACACATATTATTGATTCTTTTTATACAAAATGTTCACTATTGAAAAACCTATAGATACAAAAAGCAGATTAGTGATTGCTTAAGACTAAGGGAATGGAGGGGAATTCAGAGAAAAGATGGCTAAGAGGTGTGGGGATGATTTCAGGGGAGATGAAAATGTTCAGAATTAGTGCTGATATTTGCACAACTCTGTGAATAAGTTAAAAGCTATTCAATGTATACCTTAAGCAGGTGAATAGCATGGGAGAGGCTAACAAGATTTCAGGTGTCAGAACACTGGTGTGTGTGTGTGCGCACGTGGGTGTGCGCGCGTGCACACACACACACACAGAGTTCTAGGGTCTGTTTTGAACCCACTTCAAGCATGTGGAGGGGCCCAGCCAGGGGACATCTGCTTCCACTGAGAATGGGAGGCAGCCAAACTCAGAGTCAGCGAGGTCACCGAGAAGGGCGGTCTCTGCTCCCAGAGCCCTGTGGTCTTCCGGACTCAGGTGCTCCTGGGTTTTGAACTAGATGACCTCCTCACTTTGATTTCAGTAAGACTGTGAGAGGAAACCCAAGGGGAACAAGAAGTAAATTCATTTTCATTTCCACCCAAGCACAGTCTCTACTCCCCAGGCCCTAGTCTCTGGAGTGGGTGGTTCCGGGTTATGAAATAGGTGATCTCTTCACCCTGGTTTTAGTAATATGAGAAGATATCTAAGGGGAACATGAAGTAAATTCATTTTCATTTTTGCCCATAGTTGACTTGGTTCCTCAAGGTCTGCACTCATCCCCATTTTCCTGTCCATCTTCATGGAGGACCGTGAGACACTCCCTTCTCAGGGAAGTGGGGAGAGGGAGCCACTTCCATGGCACCACCACGAGAACTTTTTTGCCCTCTGAAAGTGGGAAATGCCTAACCAGGAAGTCAAAAGCAGCTTTCCCAGGCCATTGGGTAAAGATGAAATTCCATTTCCACACGGCTTGGGATGGAGAACTTGAGGTTGGAGCCAAGATGCAGTAGATAGCAGTGAAAAGTTTTCCTTGCCTCTTTTAAGAGTCTTCTTCAGGCTGCTCAAACTGCTACTTTTGTCAGAAATGGGCATCTGTCTGGCTCACACATTTCCAATTATCTCTCTGGCCGACAGGATCCTTGGCAAAGGGACAGGCCTCAGGAGAGGCATGTGGCCTCATTGAAGCTGCAGAGCTTGAAGTGTCTGCTGTCCAAACAGAAAGTTCCATTTATGGAAGGGCAGAGGTGGGTGGGCCCAGTTCTCATGAGGATTCGGAGACACGCCTGGGGTCTGCCCACCCCAATCTCTTGCTCCCACTGTTTCTAATTCCTCATTCCACCCAGAAGAAAAGTGGCCAGAGGTCACAGCCCTTCCTGGCAGCTCCAAGGGAACAGGTAAATAAACAGAGAAGACAAACACCAATAAAAAAGAAGTGTGGTTTATGAAGCACATGTTTCTAGGGAAAAGAATCCAGAGAAAACACAGAATGGTTTTCTGGAAATCCCACTTTAGATGCTAAAGTGCTCTTTCTGTTACCAATCTGCTGCCACAAGAACTGCCGTCTCTCCCTAGGACCCCTGAGCTGGTCGCTACCCATCTCTCCTCCAGCATCTCTCCTGTTCCTTCCTTCCTGCTCACTTGCCCCCCGCCCTGCCCCCAGGCACACAGACCCTCGGCAGGCAGGAGTCGCCACCCTTGCTGTGTGTCCTGGTCCAACCCCTGGACCACTATGCTGCCTCTATATGTCGGACATGTTGTGGAGGCAACAACAGACTCACCTTGTGGATTTGTTGTAAAGCCTAAATGAAAAAAGATATAAACCCAGCATGAGTAGCTATTTTTTCCTCTTTCCTTCTCTTTTCTCTCTCCTCCTCCTCCTTCTTTCTTTCCATAGTCCTTTTCTCATGTGTTGAACTTTTCCAGCCTCAAGGCTCCATCTCAACTGCAGTCATGACCTGGGTATGTCCTGTGCACAGCCGATTTGCAGGGTGCTGAACAACACACTGCAACACACACCACAGATTTCTGCACCCACAAAGGGGCCACACACACCTGCCCTCAGCTCTGCAGATCTCTGGAGCAGCCACACTGCCATCGTCAGCCCTGGTCCAAGCACAGGGAAGGGTCTCAGCCAAGTGTAGCTTATTGTCACTGACAGACTCATGTTGAGATTTGCAATAACTCTACACGGGTTGATGCTCATTGTGTTGAACGACGACTGTGCTGAAATAGGCTCCTTCTAGCTTCTACCTTTCCAGGGCTTGACCATCATCCAGGGGAGCAGGCTGGTTCAGTGCCTGGGAGGGATGTACAGTTCTAGAACACTGCTGTTTAACTTCTTCCAGCCCCTGGTGCAACAGCGTGCTGTCCCATGGCTGCTATATGGACCCACTTTGGGTCTCTCTGGATCCCCCAAGCAAGCAAATATAAAAGGATAAGGGAGTGATATTTGGTCAATTCCAAAACTCTACAAATAGAAATCTAAGCCTTACTACGGGACCCACACAAGGCAGTACAATAGCCAGTGAGAAGCGGCATCCCAGGAGGAATGGGATCCTTCCATCCAGGTACCAGGAGCTTCCTGGAAAGCCATGACTCTGCAAGGGAATATTCAGCAGCTGGACTCTGTCCCCTGGCTGCCATCTGTCACCTCACACTTTCCTTCCCACAGACCAATCTCAGGCCAAGCAGCCTGCCCTGCATTGGCCCCACTCCTGCAGTATAGGACTCTGTGGCCAGTGGAGGTCACCTGCTTCTGAGCTCCTAGGGCTGCTTTCTCCCAGATGGGTGCTGCCTGGAGCCTTGCTTTGTGAACTGTGTGGTCTTGAGATATGTTCCACCCAAGGAGATGGGAGTGGGAGAAACTCCAAAAACCTAGATATTACAAGCTGAGACATGGAGAGCCTCTTGGATGACAGGTTTCATCTGACACAGTCTACTACCTTTATGGTTCATACTAGAAACCCAAGTTAATGATTTTTTTTTTCTTTTTAGGACTTCTATAATAAGGACTCCATAATGTCTAATGCTTCACAAGAGAGAGAGACAGCAAGGTGTTTGGAAATCATGAATTTGTAGGAGCTCAGCAAGTGCCACTCAGGAATTAGGAACAGGAAGTGACACAAGTTTTACCAACATGTTTAGTAGAGAACCTCAATTCTAGGAAATTAGGTTGGAAAAGGACAAACTCAGTGGATGTTCTAAAAAGCAGTGAAAAAGATGGAAGGAGTAGAATTTCAGGGTCACCTACACAGGTCCTCTAACTGTGCCGTACCCCTTCCCCGCTTTCCCAGAAAGTCTGCTAAGTATTCTGACTCAATAGACAGCTATGTGTTAGACCACGTGCCTTCAATTCTCAATTTAGAACAGGTGGTCCCAGCACCTACAAGGAGGCTGAGCTCTTTCGGGTGAATTTTTGACACCATTATGAGTTGTCCGCATGTGAAAAGACAAATTTTCCTTTCTAGGTCACATCCATCTAGTCCAAATTTTTTTGGAAAAATACCTTTCCTTTATAAACTAATTTTCTTTGCTTGTTCAATGCACTTATTTTCCCATGAAACCTAGACATCTGAAATACGACCAGTAGCACCGGTGAAGGCTCACCAGGGAGCTAACACCTGTGAGAGGCCAGTGAAGGGGTATTTACAAATGTGAGGCAGGGATAAGGGACGTGGCAAGGGACAGTTAGGTGCCCCGGAACTAGCAGTCATGGAAGCTATTAGTTCCGCTGAACCAGTTATGCATCTGGAAAGAACATGACTTGGGAGAGTGCTGTCCACAGGAGCTGTGTCTTGGTAAAGGAATGAAGCCACAGTCTCTGAGGCCCCAGAAGGGAGCTGGGGGAATAAAGACCCCTCCGTGCTCTGCTCCAGCTGCCCCAGCTTCCTGCCATGGTCCAACCCAACCCAAGGTCAGAAGGCAAAGGACGCTGTAGATGCAGATGCGCAGCTGCTGGTGGCACAGAGGATGGTAGAGAGGGAGCAGGTGCAGAGATGTCCAGTGCCCCAGCCTTGGATTAGAAAATACAGTCCTGTTCCTTTACTTTATTGTCCAAATCTCGGCAACTTTAATCCCTACCTCCCCCAAATTAGTCTTTTCTCCTCAACCCCTGAAGAGGATGTGTGCACCCTATTTCCTCTGTCAGTAGTCACAAGCCCAGGCCCTCACCTGCCTCTGGCTTTCAGCACAATCAGTGGTATGAAATTATATTTGTTCTTTTCAAATTTTAAGTCATGGGACCAAGGAGAGGAAAGTCAAAGATTCTGGAAACTTCTTGGCCATCTGATCCACAAAAGTCATAGATGAAGCTGTCGTCTAAATTAAAACTATTGCTCATTACTCTCCCAGGACATAAAAGCAATATATTTCTGCAGCTCTTTAGAAAGATGAACTGGTTCTGTGTGCTTTTATTAGACAGTACAGTAGGAAACTTGTTTTTATTTTAAGAGGATGATGATGTATCAGGTATGTAGGGCCCATGTGAATTACATGTAAAGACTAAGAGGTGTGAAAACAAAGAAAAACAAGTTGGAGAAGAAATTTTACTTTTGAAATTTCATGGCCATTTTAGACAGACAGTTGGTTATTTCCTACTCTAAAAATCATTACCTATCCTTTGGTGACTGGATTTTGTGAGTTCTAAAAACCAATTATCTATTTATCATCTATTATTACTAATCTTGTCCTGCACGAAATAGTACATGTTTTTGTGAAATTGACTGGCAACTTCCAGATATCCCCCAGGGTAAGATACATAAGCACCTGGAAATACTTGGAATGGCGAAGATTATGATTCTTAAGGGCTTACCACCAACCTTTCCAGGCCGGAGCCCAGAATCCTGATGTTAAGAAAGCTGGCTAGTCATTGGCAGCAAGTCTCAGAACTACTCTGGCTGACCTGGGAGTATGTGTGAATCAACTTCCACCTTCCTCACTTCCAATTAAGTGTGGAGAAATCCCATCTAACTTGTGTTCACAGCCAAGATGCCTTTTCCACTGAAGAGAGGGAGCTGGGGAAGCTAGCTATATGCTCCTAACATCACCTAGCGAGTGCTAGTCAAAAACTCTGGGTGTGAAAATGATGTGGAATTGTATTAGTTAGAATAGTTTAAGTAACTAAAAATCCCAAGTGGAAAAGCCTTACACAACAAGGAAACTTTTCTTTCTCTATTTCTTTGCTCTTTCTTCCTTCCTTCCTTTTTTTTTCCTTCCTTCTTTCCTTCTTTCCTTCCTTCCTTCTTTCCTTCCTTCCTTTCTTCTTTCTTTCTTTTCTCACAGTGCTGGTGATTGAATTCAGGGAGCCTTGAGCTAGACCTTTTTATTTTAGTACAGGACCAAGTTGCCAGACTGGCCTTGCCTTAGCCTCCTGAATAGCTAAGATTACAGCATGTGCCACCATGCCACAGTCAACAAGGAAACAATCTTATTGCATACAACAAAAAGTCCTGCAATAGGTTGACTCCCTTCCCTCCACTTTTTCACTTTACTGTTCCTAGTGCAAATTTGTTGACTTGTCCTTAGTTTATTGAACTTGTGGTTCTAAAATGGCAGCCATCCCAGCTATTCCCCTACTGGGGATCTTTCCAGAAGAATTAAAATCGTCATACCATAGGGATGTATGCACAACCATGTTCATAGCAACACAATTTGTAACAGCTAAGTCTTGGAAACAACCTAAATGCCCAACAACCAATGAATGGCTAGAGAAAATGTGGTTTTTCTACACAATGGAGTACTACACAGCCATAAAAAGGATAAACTAGAGTCATTCATATATAAATGGATGTTCCTTGAGAACATACTCTTAAGTGAAATAAATCAGACACTCATGAGCACACATTGAATTGTTTCTCTGATATGAGAAACCATAACTGTAAATAAGTACAAAGAGGTGTAATAGATA